>NDXB01003831.1:7454-20125 GCA_002631895.1 Agapornis roseicollis | reverse complement strand
TTGGAGGCTGGAAGGGAAAAAAAAAAAAAAAAAAAAAAACCAACCAAAAAATAACCCAAAAAAACCTCTTGATATTTTGAAACATTGCACATTTGGGTTGGGTTTTTTTTTTAATACTTCATTCTTCTATGATCTTAAGACTTGTTTAGAGGATGACAGAAAATTCAATATCTAATATGGTTAGAACTGTATGTGTCAGAATATTATTGAATTAAAGAAAACTTTTATTCTTGCAAATGGAAAAGCTTTATTCCAATCATACCTTGAGAAAGCCTGTGGCATCTATAAATTATAAATGTACTGATCAGGACACAGTTAATACAAAGCTGCCTTAAACCCAAATACAAGCATACTAAAATTGTGTAGCCAACAATAGCATGTAAGTATTTTGTAACACTGTGATTGCATAGTCAGAAAAAAATTTAGGTAAGTATGTGAGCCAAAGAGGCAAACTCAGATGGATGGACTTGCAGGTAGAAGGCATTCAAGTAACAAAATTTGTCAGGCAAAGGCAAGATAAAAAAAGGGAGCTCAAATAAGTAGAACACCCTGTTGAACATGTTGGAATAATTATTGGTAAAACAAAAGCAAACCAAAGGAGAAATCAGCAGACTCCCCTTCTGGGGAGGACAGAAATGGCATAAAAACATCTGGCATACAACAGAAGAAAGAAAGAGGCAAGTCTATGCCATTTCTGACTCTTCTCATCAATAGACTCTCAAGCCTGTTCACTCAAATCTCTGCACTAAGGATCATCAAGAGTCACAAACATCACTACTAAATACATAACATCATCTGCATGCTATTGAATACTCAAAGCTAGTTTAGAACACATATTTTAAAATATATATATATTTATATGTAGCAATGACCACCAATATTGTGTAAGAACTGCCACAAACTGGAAGGCATTGTTCATGAGGGAAGGTAGTAAAGTTCAGTTTAAAAGCTTAAAATTGGCCTGATTTGCCAGTCTGAAAATGTTTACATCCCAGATCTCTAATTCCCTAAGTCAGAAATACATAATATTCAGTTGTAGCATGTCATTCACTTAAAATTACTCAACTCATCTTACAAGCACCATAAACTTATGTCAGATTGGCTCAATTTGAAAAATTCCCAAAAATGTACTATTTGTAGAGTTACGGGATTTGGGTTTTTTCATCTCCCACCTGTCCCACCTGGTCTGTCTTTTTAGTTTAAATAAAATAATTTCTACATATATCATGTTTCCTACAACAAAGTAATAGGTATTATAAGACATATTGCCCAAAATTTTTTCCAAAAGTTCCACTACTTGTCTGACACATTCAGAAAGGCATTTCATGAGTGTACAGTAGATGTTCAACCACAACTTCTTCTGTATTCAGCTTGCTAAATAAGAGGTTCTGCTAGCAAAAGCAAGCTAGGTAGTCACAGAAGTCAAACAGAAGGCAAAAGCTTTACTAACAGAAACCTGCTTGTTAAAACCAGCATGAAGGGACAAATGAGTCACTCACTACTTCTGGCGGAGCTAGTAGCCCTTTTTTCCCCTCCCTCTGCACATTGGTTCAATCTCTGAGAAAGTCAGGGTTCTGCTTTCAAAACTGGCAGATTATGGTAGTGTCCACATGTGCTTGTGATGGGGATTATCCTTCTCATTCATCTTTTGTAACAATTTACATTTAGCTTTTTTTGATTTGCTAGTTTTTTACATTGTCTTCACCATCACTCTGCAAAAATGGAGATGATTTCAACAGAGTGAAAAGCAGTCAAAAAAGCAGGCCTATTTTATGTCTCAGACTGCTTTTCTGCACACAATTACTCTGGTATTGTTGCCTAAAATACTTCATGCCTCAGGGCTGCTGTTGTCTGAAGGATTTTTTCAATGATCAAGATTATATCCTCCACAGAAAGAAATCCATCAGGCTGAGATATGTATGTGTATATATATATATATATATATACACACACATATATATACATGTATATATAACTTTAAAGACCTTTACTGCTTTTTTAAGCATGTCCAAAAGTTATTTTCCTCTTAAAACCATTGCTACTGATTGAATTTTTTACAGATTCTTCTTACACAGTATTGCAAAGCATGAGCTTCTACTCATGTCACTGCTTAGCAAATGTTACACCATTTTTGCAGTATGATTATATGTACTGGAAAACATAATTCCAGCCTTATCACAGTTGCAATAAACTTGAAGACCTGTTCACAAATGCTTTACTTCAGATATAAACTGTCATGTTTCCAATTTCAATGGCACATCTCAAAGCTAATACTAATATTATGCAAAGCAGTTCTGAAGCTACTGTAAACTGTTGAAATATTACCACGAATTGCACAGCATAAAGCAATATCATGAATTTCTGTGGCAAGCATTGTGCCAGTTGTTCAAGGTTCACACATGCAGATGAATTGACCGGTTTCACCAAATTCCCCCTTTTCACTTTGCCTATTACTCATGTTTCTATATAGCTGTTGTTCCCACCATATTCTTCAATGCAATTACTTCACATATAGAAACCACAACTAGATTCTATGTTTCCTTCAGGTAACAATGAGCAAAATCAATATATACTGAGCTTAGATGAGCTACATACCTTTCTGCTGAATTCAAAGGGTCTTAGAACTGTCAATTATTTCCCAAGAAATCAGCATGTTGCATAAATCATTAAGTTAAATACATGACAAACATAAAGCTATATCCTTTCTCTAGAGGCTGAGGGTCAGGTAGTATCCTCAAGTGACATTAATGTTTCTGTCCTTCAAAGACCTTGACAGTATCTTCAGGCAAAAAGACGGAAATGAAGATCTAATACTAACAATTTTTTATTTTTATTTTTTTTTTTTGGTAAAAGAATTTGTGTTGTGGGAAAAAAAATAAACCTTATTATATGTCATAAAGGAAAAGGAAACTTGCTACAAGAAAACTTTCTCCAGTTCATCAAACTGATCTGAAAAGTCTGAGTTACAGACAAGTATTGCCTCAAGGATGAACAACATTAATATAAAGATCAAGTGACAGACAGATCCCATCAAGATCAAATCTGGAAAAGCTTTCTAAATACAGAGTATATGGTGATTGTAGGAGCTCAAGAAGGTCTGAGGAAATCACTGTAAACATGTAAGTGCTACATCAGGGTCCAGAAGATGAAGATTTATTTCTTACAGATAGCTGATATTACCAATTGAAAAACAAAGTTGGTCACTTCTGAAACAAAGATTTCCAGATTCTTCAAGATTACTGTTTATTGGAAAACTAAAATTGCAAGAATGTGAGTTAATCATACTATTTAAAAGCATTTATTAAAAAGAAACCACTAACCTAACGTTAAAATGATTGTTAGAAAATTCAGAAATTTTTCCCTTTTCTCCTATTTAATGGGAACAAGTAGAGTTTTAGAAGATTAGAAAAACTAAATTTTAATGCCTACATTTGAAAAAGAAAAGAAGAAATACAGAATTATAGAAAAGGCAACCTGTTTTTAAATTTAGGAAATCTTCTGGGGGAAATATCAGATTATCAAGAAATGTCTGAAAGGTAAAAAGCAAATATATATATATTCCAAACCATTCTATGATTTTGTGATCCTTAACACAATTATTATTGTTCTCAGCTGTTCATCTTGTAAATTCTGGTCAAGAAATAGCTCACATGGTAACAAAAGCTTGAAGAGTTTAAAACATCTATATTTGGAATCTATTTTGGTTGTCCTGTGGCACAAAGTAAAAGTTATTTCCAGCAGAGAGAAAGTACTATAAATGCCATCATGAAAGGCACTTGTGATAGGCTTATCATCTAGTGGGATGACGTATCTCTTGGTTATCCTTATAAGAATATCTCTTGATCATCCTTAGTGTAAGAATTATTTAATTTTCACTTTGACACAAACATAGAGTGACTATGAAGATAATCAGATGAATGGAAAGCTTTTGTTACCATGTGATCTATTTCTTGACCAGTATTTACAAGATGAACAGCTGAGAACAATAATAATTGTGTTAAGGATCACAAAATCATAGAATGGTTTGGAATGNTAGAGTGACTATGAAGATAATCAGATGAATGGAAAGCTTTTGTTACCATGTGATCTATTTCTTGACCAGTATTTACAAGATGAACAGCTGAGAACAATAATAATTGTGTTAAGGATCACAAAATCATAGAATGGTTTGGAATAAAAGGGACCTTGAAGATCTTCTAGATCTAACCTCCCTGCCACTGCCAAGGATATATTCCACTAGATCAGATTGCTCAAAGAGAGCATGGAAAGAATTAAAATATGCATATACTACACACTCAGAAACAGAGATTAGACCATCAACAGATTTATGTCATAGGTTTTATAAAGAAGTTATTACCAAATGAATTTACAATAGCAATGAAGAACTCTCCTATCAATAAGAAATCAGGCCATCTTTCAGTTAAAATAGGATGATTATTTTTTTTTTAAATAAACATATTGCATAATCAGCCTTTATTATTTGTAAGTATGTCTTACAGTGCTTTGAAGAATATCTGGAAGTAGAGCTTTGCATTATAAATGGGCTTAATCTGAATCAAATGAAAACAATATTTTAAAATTTCACATTGTATCTCGTAATTCACTCAGAAAAAATATTTTTGTGCTTTTACCCCCTCATCATGAATAGCCAATTAATAAAAATATTCTGTATTTTGAATTACAACCAAGTTAAAAATATAAAATTGCATAAAAAAAATGAATGCATGTTTTAAACTCTCTTTCCAGACAGGTAAGCATTTTTAACTACATCTGCTATCTACATTTGATCTATATCTTTATCTATTCTTATGGCTAATGAGGAACAAATTACTTATTACTCATGAATGACACTAACTACCCATTCTTGCACAAAAGAAGAATATTACAATTTACGTTTAAATGAGATTTGAAATGTTAATGAACAGAGCCTGTATTCTCATTATCTATACAAATACATTAAATTAAGGTGAACTTTAGTACATTAATTACTTCAGAATCATTCTCTGTTTGCCCAGCAACATTACTGAAGAAGAGTTCAGTATTTGTAGGATAATTCTCAATAATTGGGGGTCAAGAATAAGCAAACAATGCCACTACATATTCTATGTCATTTGATAGAAGGAAAATAGTTAATCTTTATCTCACACATAAAAAAATATCTTAAGAAAACACCTCAAAGATATTTGATATTTTCTTTAAGATTATGTAGAATGTTAGGTTTCAGGTATGACTCTTCCCAGAGTGATTTGGGCCTTGATGGACAAGAAACCTTGGCCTCTATCTCCAGTTGCAAAGTTTAATTTCCCTTTGTCTGTATTTTTTTCTTTTTTATGTAACTGTCATAACTGCCATTTAAACATTTGAGAGAAAGATAGCAAAGAAATTTGCAGGAACGATTTGTGCACCTGAGCTGAGGAAACCTTTTTCCATTAAAAAGACTAGATGAACACTTTTTACTTTCTGACAAGTCATACTGATTTTACTGCAGTCCTAGCTCTGCAGCAAAACCAAGAGAAATCAAGGAACATCATTTCTGTAATAGAACCCTAACTGCAACTAAGCAGCACACAATCACTTGCTCACTCCACCTGCATTGGCAGGAGAGAGAATCAGAAGAGTAAAAGAAAACTCAAGGATGAGATAAAGAAAGTTTAATAGGTAAAGCAAAAGCTGTACACATAAGCAAAGCAAACCCAAGGAATTCATTTACCATTTCCCATCAGCAGGCAAGTGTTCAGTCATCTCCAGGAAAGCAGGGCTCTATCATGCATAACAGTTGCTTGGGAGGACAAACACCATCATTCTGCCTGTCCCCTTACTTCTTCTTCCCCAGCTGTATGTGCTATGCATTACATCATATAGCATGGAATACCCCTTTGATCAGTTGGGGTCGGCTGTCCCAGTTGTGTTCCCTCCCAACTTCTTGTGCATCCCCAGCTTACTGGCTGGTGGGGTGCGATGAGAAGCAGAAAAGGCCTTGGCTTTGTATAAGCATTGCCCAGCAGTAATGAAAACATCCCTGTATTATCAGCACTGTTATCAGCATAAATCCAAAACGTTGCCTCATTGTAGCTTCTATGAAGAAAACTAACTCTACCCCAGCCAAACCCGTCATAATCATTGTGTTTTCTGACTGAAGTGAATATTTTCTTTAGACATATTAATAAACCCAGTGTCATGGTTTGAACCCAGCGTCATGGTTTGAACCCAGCTGACAGCCAAGTACCACTCAGCCACTCACTGACTCCCTCCTTTACACGCTCCCTGGTTGGGATGGGGAGGAGAATCAAAAGAATGTAAAACCAGCTGGTTGAGATTAGAACTGTTTAATAACTAAAGTACAATATAATATTACTACTACCAATAATAAGAGAAATAACAAGGAGAGAGAAAGCAAAATGGGAAAGGAAAAATACCCAAAAGAAAACGCCGCACAATTGTTCACCACCTGCTGATCAATATCCAGCCTAACCTGAGGAGTGATTGGTCCCTTTTGGGTAACTCCCTTGCGTTTATATACTGGGCATGACATGCAGTGGTATGGAATATCCCTTTGGAGCATGAGACTGAAAAGTCCTTGATTGGGTAAGAATTACTTAGCAACAACTAAAACATTCTCTTAATACTCAGTTTAAAGTCAAAACACAGCACTATACCAGCTACTAGGGAGAAAATTAACTCTATCCCAGCTGAAACCAGAACACACAGGAAAGAAATTTGGTGTTGTGTTCATCGTTCAGCTCAAAATCTCTCCAGTTTTTATTTTTGGCATCATTATTTTAACTGTTCTACACATTGGCAGATTGCAGGTATCATTCAAGGACTGAGAAATTGAAAAAAATAACTCTCAAACAAGGCTTCTAAGACTTTTTCATAACCAGTGCCTTATTTACTCATTTTTTGTGAAAAGGATAGTTCTTCAGAGGGTTTTAATAAAAATAATCCTGTAAAAAATGTAGCTGGATTGTAGTAGAATGACACCTCCAGCTTTTCATGAAAGTTCAAAAAGCACTTAGCAATACCTTAATCTTCAATACTGTGGCCACATGACATTGGTGGAAAAGATGGAAAAGTCCAGAATTCCAAACAGATTTAATATTTGGATTATGACAACATTCCTGAAAGAATTCATTATTGTATTATTTAACTATAATATTTGATATCTTTGAAATTCTATAAAAAGTCCATACATTAGTTTGAGTCATTTTCTGCTCAGATACCAACATAGTTTTTGACACTTCCTTTTGGTGATACCCACAAGTGTTTTCTAACTGTTCTTCCACTAACTTAACTGTCTGCTCAGATATTCATTCTAGTTCCATTGTTCATTGTATCTTTTGCTCGTTTGCAGCATGCCCTTTGCTTCAAACTCAGCAGCAATTACTGATGCCTGGAAACACTTTTCATGCTGACAAAAGTCTTGAACATTGAAATGCGTCACTAGCAGTGAATTATACACAGAGTTAAACACCCACCTGAGTCTGTTTGTTTTTTTTTTTTAATTTATTATCACTATTACTATTTTCTGTTTCTCTTGATAATAACGAATTAAGAAAATAAGAAGCTCTCAAAATAGATTAATTTTTAAGAAAGTTTGAAGTTTAGTAGTCTCCAGGTGCACTAGGTCAATATCAATTCCACCCTCAGCATCCAGCAAATTAGCTTTATAAGAGGATAGCAAAGCTGCTCGTGATTAAAAATTAGAATAGCACAAATTAACTGTGAATTGCTCAGAGCATTTGGCTCACATATTTGCATTGAATATAGACTTTTCTGCCTGTTCTGGTTTTGGCATGGGTAGAGTTAACTTTCTTCCTCGTTGCTGATACAGTGTCTGTTTTGGCATTAGTATGACAGTAATGTTTATAACAACTAAAACATCAGTGTGGTAAGAAGTGCTTACCCTATGTTAAGGACTTTTTAGTCTCTTATGCTCCGCCAGTGAGAAGGTGCACAAGAGGCTGGGAGAGAGCACAGCTGACACAAATTAACCAAAAGGATTTTCTACACCATAGAACATCATGCTCAGCACAGAAAATGGGGGCAGTTTCCTATAAGGGACTGATCGCTGTTCAGGACACACTGGATATCTGACAGCAGGTGGTGAGCAATCGCACTGTTGAAGTAGCTGCTCTCAACTATACACACATAAACTGTTTGCATGATATAACTACAGTAAAACCCATTATCTTGCTCATTTTATGTGGGTTCTTTCCTTTCTTCAATTTCACTGCTAGTCCTTCTTTATACCTCTACTTTTCTATTTCTCCACACCTGCCTGTGATGTTTTAGTCAACACCATTGTAGTCTTAAACAGGAAAATAGGAGCCAAGTTGTATTTGTCTGTCTTTTTTACCTTGTCTCTTAAAATTCACTTCCAGTGAAATACCATTTTCTGGTTGGACTGTATTTTAGCTTATCTCTATATCTAGTTTTCTATGTATAATTTCTGGGCATTTTACTATTATTTTTGTTATTATTACAACCTCTTCAAGGTTGTCTTTTTCCCCAAACTTCTCTGAATTGTGTAAATAGGTGGCATTAAGCATTAGACAGATTTTTCTTTTTTTATTTCTTTTTTTCTTTAACTGTCAAACACTACAAATTGTATTTTGAAAGAGTTAACACATTTCCTGAGTTCTAGGATTTTATTTAGACATTGTAGGTGCTGCTTTCTCCAACCAGCATATGACATATATACCTGACTTATGCAAATCATAGAATTTAACCTGTACAGGGAATCTCTATTTTATATTTCCACCAAATTACACTTTACATACAATCACGTTAACCACTGTCAACATGTTTCAAATCAGATATCACATTTTAAAATGCTTCTGGAGTTCAGGGGTAACCTTTACATCAGAAACCTCTTTCTAGGAAATTTGTAAAAACAACCAAACTTTTAAACTTCCTTCTTTCCCCATGCTTATAATTATATTGCAAGTGCTCTTTCTTAAGGAGCCAAAAAAGTATTAGTCTGTACTTTAGGCTCTCCATAAAAAAACTGGAACTACTCAGCTGAAACAAGCCACTACAAAATCTTTCCAGCCATCAATATGAAATGAAACTTTTAAGGCTCTCTCAGTGTCAAGAAAAAAATTCAACAAGCTTCAAAATGGCAGTTTCACATGAGTAACTTGATGAGAGAAATTAAATTCACACTATAGTAATTCATTTTTGTCATCTCTCTACAGGTCAAGAATAGTCCAATTTTTGTAGCTTTCCCATGACTACTTGCAAAATTTGGTATAGGAAGTTTCATTTTGTTTGTATGAAAAAAGGTTTCTGAGTTAATCCAAATATTGCCCAAAGAAAAAGTTAGAGTTTGGGCTGAACTTCCACATGCGAAAGAACAAACTCCACAAAATATTAGTGCCAGTGCCTGATGTTTATTTCAACTGTGCATTTTAACTGTTGTTTGCATTTTACCTGAGCTACTCCTGTATCTCAATGAAGGACATGCAGAACAAATTTAGACTTTTATCTAACAGAGCTAAGGGCTTTACAAAGTAGTAGCTGCTGAGTGACACATATAACCTCTACGTGAACAGAAATACAGAATAAAATACTTCATATGTGTTTTGTTGCTTAAAAAACACTTTTAAAATTGTGGTGATGACTAATAAAGGCACTATCCAATGCTTTTCTGACTTCAGTTTTGTAGAAAGTGTGGAAAGTGTTTGCATGTTTTTAACTTCTACATATATGATAACAGCCTCCATATAATTGTGTAAAGGGAAATAGACTAACATTGAAAACCTGATCATTTAAGTTGTACTGGGTCTGGCTGGGTTGGAGTTCAGTTTCTTCATAGCAGTCCATATGGTGCAGTGCTTTGGACCTGTGACTAAACAAGTCTTACTAACACACTAGTATTTTGGTATAGTATATAGTACGGTATATTGCTGTGCAGAGCTTGCACAGCATCAAGGCTTTTTCTGATTCCCACTCTGCCCCCTCAGTAAATAGGCTGGAGGTGGGCAAGATGCTGAGACAACTGACCCAGACTGACCAATGTTATATCCCATGTGATATGACATCATGTACATCAACAAAAGCTCAAGAGAAAGAAGGGGAGATATTCATGGTTGTGGTGTTTGTCTTCCCAAGAAAGCTTTATGAATCCTGAAGCCTTGCTTCCCAGTCAGTGGCTGGACATTTGCCTGCTGGTGGGAAGCAGCAAGTGAATTCCTCCTTTTTTTTTGCTTGTGTGTGCAGCTTTTGCTTCACCATTAAACTGTCTTTACCTCAGTTCATAAGACTTCTTGCTATGCTTCCATTGTCTCCCCATCCCACAGGAGAGGAGAGGTAGCAAGAGGTTGTGGGGGTTTGGCTGCTGACCAGAGTAAGCCAAGGCAAATAACATAAACTTGAAGGTGTATTTAAACAAAACTCATTTCACAAACTTACAAAGTTGTGTGCTATCTTGTCCAGAGATATCTGAATAGATACTTTCATGCATTCATCCCAGAGGCCTTTTGTGAACAGAAAGTTGCTCTAACTCCAAGGAGTGTGGGCTTGATACAAAATGCCTGTGGGTCCTAGGAGAAGCTAGGAGCAGTCTGGAAGTGCCAGGCTCTAAGCTACAGAGATACCTTCCCCTTCCCCCTTCCCCCAGCGTCTTAAAACTAGTGTTTATCCATCTTCCACCCCACTAGGGACTTGTGAAGAAAACAGCAGCAGACTCAATACAGGCCTTTGCTGCTATGAGCTGCAAATTTTTTTGCCTGGCAGTGTTTTTTCAGAAAAAAAAGTGAAATGAATTCAATATAAATAATTCACCTGGAGTGAGAAAGCAACACTGCAGCTATGTGATAATGGGAGGAGTAAACTGGGTTAAAGCAGCACGCCTCAGCAAGCAGCGGACAGCAAAAAAGCATTTGCAAGCACACATTTAATCTGAAAAGCTATTTTTCATTTGACCATGGCTCCTGACTCTGAATTTCTTCTAATATTTGAGTATTAGAAGAAGACTGAAATGAATGCTCAGATTAATGAATTTTAAGCTTAAGCATCCAAATATTTATCCAAACCTAGTTTTGAATTACATATTAACTCAAAAATTACAGTAAGTTTCATAGTAGCCATTTAAATCAGTTACACAGACTTAAGCAACTGAAATAAAATAGATGAAATTTGTAACTGAAAAACACACAATGATTTTCAAATGCCCAAACCAAACTTCAGCAGCTATATAGAAAGAACTATTAGCTAAAATCACATGTACATCTGCATAGAGATAGATGTGCATCCATGCAAGAAATACAGAACTCCTGAACATTCACAAAGGCTGCATTTGTTGAATAACTACATCAAATATCTACACTATTGATAATTATTCTTTGGCAGAGGCTGATGTAGTACAGTACATTCGCTTTCATACTACACAACCTAATATCATGAATTTAACTTATCAGATGTTAAGGCCACATCTCCAAGGTATTAATTAACTGAGTATCAACAGCTTGTACACTTATATAATCCTTCATAAATATACAATTCTTTCACTAAAATTTTGGAAGCTGTTCAGAATGGTTAAATAAATAATCACTCAGCTGTCAGTTAAATTACATAAATACTATTCTTCTATTCAATGGTGTACACAAAACCTTTCCTATAAACACAGAAGCACTAGAATAAATTTACAAGATCTTGAATTTCTGGAGCATCTGGCTATTTCTTATCTTGCATGCATTAGGATATAGCAACACTTCTTATTTTATCAAATGTGTCAATCATCAACTTAAATTGGATAATTTTGTCTTTTTCACAGAAATATCAATGCAACTGTGTTTTAGTGTATCTCATTATCTTTTCCTTTTTTTATTTCACTCATCAAATATTTCAGTTTTCCTGACATTATAATATAGCATCTTCCACAAGAATGTAAATATTTTCAATTAAGCTGTACATGGTACTTGAATTACAACTACATGTGAGTAACCTGGTGCAAAATTTACCAGAGTGAGTTCAGACATGTGGTATGCACATGCCTCTGCCAGAGCCTAGCTGGGAGCACCCAGAGGTCTCTCTTTCTTAGGTAAAACAATGCAGCTGACGCTTTCTACGTTGCACAGTTCAGTCAGGAGCAAGGTTGCTTGTGTATCCTGGACACACATACACAGAAGACACTAGCACACATGGCTGCACAGGGCACTGCATTTTAACAACACCCACATATTACATCACCAGAACTCACATAAAAGCACAGACAGCCAAATCTTCTTCCTCCTCTCTGACTATTGAGATTGAAGCTCACTATGGAAAAAACATGCCCTCACTCTCTAGATTTACAGGCATACTCGCATTTGCAAATGTCTCAGACACCAGCAAGGGCCCTCTGCCTCTCTAACGGCTCTGATTCTGGGCTCTCTTGCCTTCTATCAATGTAATTTATCATTTACAAGGGCCAGGTTGGCCCTCTCCAAGATTACACCTGGAGTTTCTTAATGGTTTATCAATAAGTGGCTGGAGATTTTTTGTCTGAGACAAGGTCTAATAGAGAAAATGCCATCCACATTTGTGTGAGTCTGCATTTTGCTTATAGGTCTCCCTCTTCTTTATGGCTCTCTGACCCTAAAATCATCCTTGATGTGATCACCTTAGCGGAACAAATGCTGTCATGTTTCACATAGGCAGAAACAAGTTCTTATGTTTACTGCTTTTTT
>NDXB01003830.1:39997-91265 GCA_002631895.1 Agapornis roseicollis | reverse complement strand
GTCAAAACACAGCTACTAAAGAGAAGAAAAACTGACTGCAACTGCTGAACCCAGGACAAGGACAAAAGGCAATAGGCACAACTTTTTGGCTAAAAAGTTGTCTCAAGGGAAATCCCAATTGCATGTAAGGAAAACACTTTCACCATAAGGGTGAAACCCTGAGTCATGTACCATGTGTACCATAGCTCTGATGTTGACTGGCCTGAAGCAGGGAACTTGACTGGTTGCCTCCAGAGGTTCTTGCCAACCCAGATTCCTCTGAAATGGGATTAATCCAAATCCAGACACTTCTCAGCTGAGACTGTATCTGGTAAACTGGAGAAGAGCAGCACCAGAAGCAAAGGCTGGCTTGTGTCTAGATTGCTGACCACTGGCATCAGGTTGTGCTCAGCAGACCTGCTCCCCAACCAGCCAGTCCACAGCCTGTGTTCTTTCGAGATGCTATTATGTCCCAGATGCATGACTCTCCCTTTTTCTTTTATCAAAGGGCTCTGCCGTTTGATAAAAGCTTAAGAAAGCCTTATTTTTAGGGTGAAGTACAACAGAATCTTATCAAAACCTCAAACTTTGCCCAAAGTCTTACGGCTGCGTGATAGCAAGATTGTATTAATGCCCTTAATTTCCTGGGCTGATTTATTTTATTGAATGTAATACAGCACATCTCTAAAGGAGACCTGTGCAGGACAGCCTGGAAAAGCGANACTCTCCCTTTTTCTTTTATCAAAGGGCTCTGCCGTTTGATAAAAGCTTAAGAAAGCCTTATTTTTAGGGTGAAGTACAACAGAATCTTATCAAAACCTCAAACTTTGCCCAAAGTCTTACGGCTGCGTGATAGCAAGATTGTATTAATGCCCTTAATTTCCTGGGCTGATTTATTTTATTGAATCTAATACAGCACATCTCTAAAGGAGACCTGTGCAGGACAGCCTGGAAAAGCGAGTCCGGGTGGCATTTTGTACTTTTTACCCCATGAATGGCTCAGCTGTGAAGACAGGAGGTCACCTCTGCAAAGGTTCGCTTCACATTGAAGATTTAATAGCAAGAAACGGGTAGAAAGGATCTTTGCAAATACATGTTTTCAGTTGATAGTGTTACATAGTTACGTATCCCATGCAGTAAGTAATTGGGACTTCTCCTTAGCAGATTAATGCTTTAGGCCTGTTATAACACCTGACTTAATTAGGTAATGATGCTACAGCAGATGAAAAATACCTGAGGATTCATGTGTTTCACAAGAGGAGCCATGAGTGGGACCTTGCCTCTTGTGCTGCAGTTAAAGTGGGTTTCAGAGCTTTAGCTAATGAAGAACTCATCTGTTATATTTAGGGCTTTCACATCNGCAGATTAATGCTTTAGGCCTGTTATAACACCTGACTTAATTAGGTAATGATGCTACAGCAGATGAAAAATACCTGAGGATTCATGTGTTTCACAAGAGGAGCCATGAGTGGGACCTTGCCTCTTGTGCTGCAGTTAAAGTGGGTTTCAGAGCTTTAGCTAATGAAGAACTCGTTATATTTAGGGCTTTCACATCTTTTTGGAGTCCAGTTACATTGGAGGAGTCAAACAAGTGGAGGATTAAAAGTTTCTGTAGATGCTGGGGACCTTAGTTGAGTGTTTGCTATTTTAAACCTGTATTTTATTTCAAAGTAAGAGCCTGTTTTCCCCCTATTGCTTGTTTATACTGCAAAGGGTGCTAGCATTGCTGCCTGTCTCAAACAAAAACCAGATCTCGAGCGTAGCTTGCTTCATGTAAGAGAGGAGTTTGGCCAAATTTTCCTTCAGAAGTATGCAAAGCTGGTGGGGACTCTCCACTCACAGCTGAAGGAAGGACAGGCTGAGAAAGTTGGGGCTGTTCAGCCTGGAGAAGAGAAGGCTGCGTGGAGACCTCATAGCAGCCTTCCAGTATCTGAAGGGGGCCTATAGGGATGCTAGGGAGGGGCTCTTCATTAGGGACTGTAGTGACAGGACAAGGGGTGACGGGTTCAAACTTAAACAGGAGAGGTTTAGATTGGATCTAAGGAAGAAATTCTTTCCTGTGATGGTGGTGAGGCACTGGAATGGGTTGGCCAGGGAGGTTGTGAGTGCTCCATCCCTGGCAGTGTTCAAGGCCAGGCTGGACAAAGCCTTGGGTGGCATGGTTTAGTGTGAGGTGTCCCTGCTTATGGCAGGGGGGTTGGAACTGGATGATCTTAAGGTCCTTTCCAACCCGAACTGTTCTATGATTCTATCTCTAACTTCTAGTACAGCTGTTGAATTTGAAGAGTTAACCTTTTTTATTCAGTTTTGCAACTGAATATTGACCAGTGATTATCCTTTAATGCAGTAGCAATAACCATCTTGTTCTGCATATCTGCACTGGTCTTTCTGGCTTCACGAGTGCAGCAGCCTGAGCCCAGTTCCCTGCTTACTCATGTGAGGGCTGGGCATTGGCACAGCTACGTGTTACTCTCCTTTGCCTTTACAAGGAGGAAACCATGAGCAACACTTAGGTTCCATCACTGAGCACAAAGGTTGCAATCCACACAAAACCCTGTGTTTGCATTCTTGTGACACTAAACCTTATCTTTTGCAGCTTTTTATTTGGACATCTGCCGATCATATGGAGAATGCTGAGGGAAGAGAAGTTGATGCATGATTTCTTCCTACAGTGGTAAGTTGAGACTCATCAGTAACATCGAATGGAGTAGCCCCACAAAATTGGAAAATCGAGGTGCAGATGACCTGAATTACTTATTTAGCATCATTCAGAAAGTTGGTAGAAGAGCTAGAGAGAGAGCATTGATCTTTCTGTCAATGGCTTTATGTGCTGAAGACTGCAGTAACTCCCAGTACATGCTATTTGGTCCTTTGAAGTTATTAGGTCTGAACTGTTACGTGTTTATACCATAATTCTCTCTCTCCTACTTTTATTTTCTTTTTTCTCCCTTTCTCTTGTAGGGCAGAGAAATACGGACCTGTTTTACGGCTTAATGCCTTTCACAGAGTCTCAGTAGTGGTTCTGAGTCCTGAAGGAGTGAAGGTACTGCAAAATAAAGCTGAATCAACAGTGGGGATTGGCCCGTCCCTCCAGAAAGAGGGAGGTGGTGCCTGACGCTCAGGGCAACACAGTGCAGCCAGTCTGTCCCTGCAGAGAGGGCAGCTCTGGCTGGGTTAGTACCAGATGCTCTGCTCCCCTGGCTGTTGTGATTTATTTTCCTCCTCAAGTGGCTGATTTACTTTGTTACCTTTATTTAAACAGCTGACAGAGCAAGCATCCACTATTCCTGAAAGCCAGACTCTCTGCAAGAGCTTAATATCTCTCATGAGCAAGGCAGAAGGGACTGAATTTCTTCCTCTAAGTCTTTGCAATAACCACAGAGTGAGATTTCGGGTGATTTGGCAAAAAGCAGTAGAAGCATGCAGCACAAGCTAGTGGCACAGGAACTGGGAAATCGGGGCACTCCAAACAGTTTCCTGGTGTTCAGCCTATTGCTACAGGAGGAAAACAGTGACTATGCGAGCAGCTTTTTATGTTTTGTCTGGGAAACGGATCACACTCAGTATTCACTGACCTGAGATTTGATTTTAGGAGTTCTTGATGTCGCCACAGTACCCAAAGGATCCGTTTGTGTATGGTCGTATGTTCAACATATTTGGTGAGAGGTAAGTGAAACCCATCGAAAGCCGTAGTGATCTGAAAATTGCAAGATTAGGAGAGTTGCAGGCATGACACTTCTTCTGACTCAGACCATTTACCTTTGCAGGGATTAATGACTAATTCCAGACATACCTAAGAATGTGTACCTATTTTGTGCTAAGTCATATGTCTTCTCAGGCAGGGAGGAGGTTGTGTTGGATTTGATCGCACATTTTCCCCCTGTGAGTCTTCAGTTAGTCTCAGAACAGTTAGCTCAAGACCATCATCAAACTTCTCACTTAAATTTTAGAGCACTGGATTATTCCTTAATGCATGGGAGTTTCCAGCTCCTATGTCCAATAATAAAAAAAAAGATTTTCTCTTAGGCTGAAGCTTTTAAATGTATAATAATCCAGTCGTTACCTTAATTATTTGTGTAGCTGTTGTAATGAACCAGCATCTTTTAGGACTCAGCAGTCTACACCTACCAGGCAAAACATATCTGCAGTTCAGTCATTGCCCACAGTGATGCAATGACTGTGTACTTGGAGCAGCACGGTGCCCCCTACAAGTGGGAAAAATACAAGGAAGTAGATGTGTAAGACTTTATCCTTGTGGCTACATGGGGCTTGGCTGGCTCCCTTGGTAAAAACTGTTCCTGTCCTTGTTTTCCTAAATGCTAGGTTCCTAGGGAATGGCTTGGTAACTGTTTGCAACCATGAGCATTGGCACAAGCAGCGGAAGATAATGGATCCAGCTTTCAGCCGAGCGTAAGGCAAATATTTCTGGGATGATCTAGCTGTAATTTCTGCTGTATTTTCATGATTCTCTCCATCATTGATCCATTATTTGATATTTAGAAAGAGGTAAAAACCCCTAAACTTTTTATGCCAAAATCACGTTTTACTTAGAGTCCAACACACCATTTTCATGACTAGCATAATGTGACCAGCCTTCCCGTGGGGTGGTGGCACCCATATAAGCTCAGTGATGGCAGAAAGATCCCAGGCTTGTGTATCCAGGAGTGTGGTGATGGCTGCTTTATCCTATTGGAGAACAGCTCTCAGGATCATATCATTCACCTGATTGATAAGCAGGGGATTGTTCTGGTTTGTTTGTTCGTTGTATTGCGCTCAGGGCCTGAAGATAAAGTCCATTTGATCTTGCATGCACAGGGCCAAAGCTCTTTGCCACGACAGCTGTTGTTTACGTGGCAGGATGGAGCAGGGCTGCTGTAAGAAGAATTTAACTGATTTTATCTGTTTGCTTTTTAAAGCATTAAGGCAAATGTATTATTATTAATAATAATGACATCTTTATGCTTTCCTATGGAAAATCATGAAGGTAATTTTGCCTGAGCAAAGATGTCCTCTCCAGAGCCCCTATCACTCATTCTTATTGATTGTTCAGCTACCTGATGAGTCTGATGGAAACTTTTAATGAAAAAGCAGAGGAGCTGATGGAGAAGCTAGAGGAAAAGGCAGATGGAAAGAAAGAGTTTAGCATGCTGATGATGATGAACCGGGTGACTATGGATATCATTGCAAAGGTACCAGCTGCTCGCTTTTTTGTTTCCTCTGCAATTGGCAGGAAGGTATGGAAGTAATGGGTACCAGCAGCAGGACAGAGTTAGGAACTGGAGCCAGGGAAGCAGTGCGAGAAGAACTGAAGGACTAATTGTGTCATAGAATCAGCTAGGTTGGAAAAAACCTTTAAGATCATCAAGTCCAGCTGTTACCCCAGGACTGCCAACTCCACCACTAAACCATGTCACTAAAAGCCTCATCTAGATGAGTTTTGAACACTTCTAGGGAAGGTGGTTCCAATGCTTGACAACCCTTTAGGTGAAGAGTTTTTTTCTAATACCCAGTCTAAGGTTCCCCATGTGCAGCTTGAGCTGTTTCCTCTTATCCCATCTGTCGCTTCATTTTGGGCTGACCCATAGGAAGGGACGGTTAGGGAAGGGACTGCACAGCCTAAGCGTGGCCTGTAGGACAGGAATCATTTGCAAAAGCCCTTACAGCCTCATACCTCACATCCCTCTGTGCCAGAAGGGGCACACGAGTGCTCATTCATGTGTGGATGTTGCATTGTTGCCATTACGTGTCAGCATGAAGTCTGCCTTAGACTGGCTTTTCCCTTCTTTATGCAAACAATTTGGATGAATGGAGAGTAATAGTAAATTATTAATCCTCCAAATAAGGAGGAAGTAAAATGCAGATACTACCCTTCCCTTGCAGCCTCCTGCATGGCAGGGTCCACTCTGAGGTATCTATAGGGGAAAAGGCAGTGGAGTTAGGCATTCCTTCTCTTTCACCTCAGCCATAGGGAGCCAGGAGGATGCAGTGAGTTGCCTTTTTCTCTCCCACTCCTCAGGTAGCCTTTGGCTTGGAATTAAATGCACTGAGCAATGACCAGACGCCCTTCCCACGTGCTATCACTATGGCTTTGGAGGGAATGACCAAGATGCGGATCCCCTTCTTTCAGGTCTGTACGCTTCTTGCTTCAGTCCTCCCCCTTTATGTCCACATGGACCCTCTGCTCCTGCTTGAGTTAGTGGTCTGGAGCTGTGCAAGGCCTATATACAATGGGCAAAGTCATCAGTATCTCTTCCCCTCCAATGTGCATTAAGATAAAATTCAGCAATGCTTTATAACACTTGCAAAGCTTCCATTTAATGCTTCCTTTCTGCCTTTTCTCCACCCTGCATGTGTCATCATCTCATATGGCTTTACACTTTCACACCCATCGCTACGAAAACTGTGGGTTTTGCCATTTGCCCAAGCAGGATGGCAGCTGTCACTCAAGGTGGAAGAAATCTGAACAGTCTTAAAATAAGAAGTTCATATTTTTGACCTAATTTCATATACTAGGAAATTACGGATGGAATATGAAATGTTTAAGTTGAAAATCATTCCAATTTCTCACAAAAACTGTAGTTCAGTCTTTTAGAGCTCCTGTTTTCCTTTTTGGGTCCAGAGGTGAGATTCTATATTGCATGCTGCAGTTTTTTTCCACGGAGAGGTGAGGAGTTTTGCTTACTGTGTACAGAACATCACTCTGATAAAGCAGGGCGTCAGCACGCAGGGGTGGAAATACTTCTCATGTCAGCCCAAACCCTCTACCTTGGGGATGTTCGCTTTGTTCTGTGGAGAGCAGATTTGTGACAAGTGTAGCTTAGCAGGAAACAAGGTGCTTGCTCGGAAGCTAACACTGGCAATGTATTTTATCAACAAAAGGAGTGAAATGACTGAAGATATTCTGTATTCAGTACATACCAGGGAAACAGAAGCTGGTAAAGGAGGTCCAGGAGAGTGTGAAGCTGCTGCGGCGTGTGGGGAAGGAGTGCCTTGACCAGAGGAGAGAGGCGATCCAGAGTGGGAAGGAAGACACGCTGGATATCCTTACGCAGATACTGAAAGGAGATGGTAGGGAATACGTTGCTGATTGAGTGAATTGCTCTGTGTTATGATTTGCCGTGAGATTCAGGGGGAATTATTTCGGCAGTCTGAACTTTGTGAACTTTGGCCCTTCTTTAATGTATTTTTCACACTGAAGATGGTGAGAGTTGTTTTGAAACCTCTCTGTGTGTTTGTGTTGGATCAGATACTGATTGCAACTCAGCACCGAGTTGAATGTGCAGCATCCCCTCCCAATGCCACCTCAGACAAAACGTGCAAAATGGGGCAGAGCTGTCTGGCTGTTCCGGATGGGACATGATGCTATCTTCTCATCTTGTTTGCTTTTCTCTCCCGACAGCTCTGGAGGAAACTAGAGATGATGAAAATATTCTGGATAACTTTATCACTTTCTTCTTTGGAGGTTGGTATCTAACGCTTGGATATGTTGCATGGGAATCTGTGCTCATTTTGGGGCTGTCTTACAGGGCCATGATTAATGCACTTGCTCACTCTGTGTGATGCTGCTGTAACAAGGCGTCACTTGATTGGAAGGCAGCAGTATTACACTGGCATAGGACCAGCTGGGCAAGGTCTGAAGAGAATGCAGTTTCTCACAGGCAAATGCAATGTTATCCTCCTTCAGTCGTATCAACACAGCAAATAATGCCAGGCCAGTGGTTTCCAGCCTGCAGTGCAGTGGGCAGCACAACTGCTTCCTGGGGTGCAGTGCTGTTCCTTATGGGGTTCTGCTCTTCCTCCCTGATACTAAATGTGTAACATGTCCCATGTGTCTTCGTGTCACCCCACCCACATGACTAAGCAGAATTCTTGCCTTAAGAACATTAGTCAACGCTTGGCAGGAGATGGCACTGTCAGGCCTGTCAGAAAAAGCAGGGGCTGAGGTGAACACATGAGGTAAACAACTTAGAAAGATCAATCTTGCAAGTCAGTAGGATTTAGGTTCCTAACAGGGTGAGGTCCATACACTGTTCTTCTGCAAGAAAAACATTATTGCAACAAAGACAGCTTTGTAGAAGTCTGTTCTAAAATAACACATATGCAAATCCGTTAAAAAATTGAAACTATCCTCATAAAGCAGACATTTCAAGGAAAGATGGTTAGAACTCAGTTTTCCCTCAGAACCAGTAACTCCTTGCATCACAGCAGACTGGTGTGTCCCGTGATGGGGCAAGGCAAATATTGAACCTCACTGGCCTGTCTGTTAGGGAACTCATGACAGTAGGTGCCATATGCGGGCACTGGGTTGATCAAGATGGCTCGTATCTTTACCAGCTACATCTTGTTCTTGTCGTTCCTGGAAGCTCCTTATGTAAGTTATAACCTTTTTGGTATTTCTTGTAATTTCTAGCATACTTGAAATAAAACACCTGGGGCCTGACATTTAAATCTTCCTGTTCACAAATCACACTAACAAACCATCTTTTGGTTATGATAGTATCTTATACTAACAGTGAAATCTATTTTTGGTGTCATTAGGTCATGAAACCACTGCCAATCAGTTGTCATTTACTGTAATGGAACTGGGTCGGCATCCTGAAATACTGGAAAGGTACGTGTGCTCCAGTTTGCTGTTAAATTCAAGGTGAACTTATTGATAAGGATTATTAAAAAGCTAGGATAAATTCCCAATAAATTCTAGCCTCCCTTCCAAAGTAAACACTTTCATTGTCTCAGTATATTTAAAACATAAAAAAAGGATTAAGGGGAGTTATTTCCATTCCATTTAGCTGGTGAGATGTTTTATTTCAAAGCCTTTGTACATACTGGTCCTGAATCCTGCCTGATTTGCCTGTGCTGTACACCCACTGCTGGTATCAGCCCATTTCTGATATGCGGCACAAGTTGAGGCAGGCTGGCTGGGAATCAGTAGGCATTTAGCCTGAGGATGAGAGTCAAAGTCTAACTCGGTGTCTGTGAAATTACAAATGTAATTCTCAACTTGCCTAGCAAGAAACGGGCGCCTGCAGCTCACCATTTTTAATTGAACTGCAGGCTGCAGGCCGAAGTGGATGACGTTCTTGGTGCTAAGAGAGACCTTGGCTACGAGGACCTTGGCAAACTCACCTACTTATCGCAGGTACTGCAGGAGTGAGGTAAAACAGCAGTTGTAGCTGTTTGTTGGCACCTCTGCCGTGCCGTGGAGAAGCCTCACACTTCTAACGTTTTAGGGGCAATGTCAAATTTGATCCTGATGGTATTTGTCCCCAGAGAGTCAGCAAGCGGGTACCGTGGGCCGTTTGCAGCAGCCCAGGCTTGTTGGGAGGGATGCTCCTCAAATGGTTTTCCAAAATCCCACACAATTCCTTCCCTGCTTTCCTTCATTATTAGCAAGCTGGGAGCTAGAGTGGAGTTGCTTAATCCCTACCTGTTTACGCTGAAACCACAGTCATATTTAAAGAAGGGTTTGCAACTATGAGCCCAAGCTGTGTGTGAATCCCACACGCTTCCCAAACTCACAGCTCTATTTTTGTTTGATTATTGCTGAAGCATTTCCATCTATGATCTCACCATGCACCATAAACTCAACGGGATCTGAGGATGTCCAAAAATAGATGGTAGTTTTTGAAATTCCAGGTTTTTATTACTCACTCTTGAAACCCTCCTCAGCCACCTGGGGGTTTGGGATTGAATAAAAGAGAGTTTGGTCCTAAGAAAGAGGTCTTGTGTATAGAAATGCTAGTTGGTAATGAACTGCAAAGCCAGGGCTTGGCTACTCGCCAGTGTTTGTATCGCATATCCTTTTTTACAAGAAGGGGGATACCAATAGCCCTCAGGAGAGGCTGAATTGCAGCCATGGTAGCTATTCTTCTGCTTAGATTTCCATGTGATTTTAGTGTTGTGTTATGATTGTTTTTCTTTTAAACTGCCCTGCTGCAGAGATATGATGCTGTTTTACCATTTGATGTATCCTATTCCACAGATCACTGTGCTTTGACAGTAGGTACATTTCAAAGGTGTATTTCTCCTAAGAAAAAGGCACCTCTGAGTGATTACAGAAATCAACAGGTTTCCTTAGGCTTCTCCAAACACCATCCCAATTACACCACTCCAATTAGGATGAGGTATCTAAGCCTTTCAGTTCCGAGACAGCTCATATGACAGCCTCTCAAAGCAGATTATTTAATGAACAAGCTTGGATCTATACAACCAACATCACAGTCATCCTTGGTCAGAGCCAGTCCATCACTGAAGTATCAGAGACCATGGGACTCCTCTCTTGCCACTCAGACAAGTCTGAATCCTTTTGTCCATGCTTTTTCTTCATTAATCCACTCATGCATACACACTGTTAATTGCATTTGCAGTGCGATGCTAATGTGTGCTGTTAATTAGGTTTCACTTTGATGAAATAAGCCATTTTTACAGCTCGCTGCCACCAAAAGAAATGGTCTCACTGCATTTACTTTAACTCGCTGTTCCCTATTCATTTTCCTTTGCCAAGTTGCTTTGTCATTTTGGTGCTGTGACCTGGCTCAGCTCCCTGAGCAGCAGAAGCAGGACAAAGGTGGGAGCAGTGCTGAGAGTGGGAAGGAGGTGGGAGCAACCAGTCATCCTCACGGCAGCCAGCACCAGGAGCAGCTCATCAGCAGCATGAGACGTCCCTCTCAGATACTTTGATTTTTGCTTCCCAGTACTTTTTCACACAGCTGTTGACTTGACTTGAGGTGTCCCATCAGTTCAGTGCATGGGATCTCTTGTGGTTCTACTTTTGTTCTCTGCGTTTTACCAGTCGTGAGAAAGAACCAGGCCTGAAAGAGCTGCCTTAGCTGTATATTTTGCCCACAGGAGTCCAAAGCAGGTACCTCAGCATCTGTTCCACAAGCCAAAGCTCCCGTTTAGCCAGAGTGAAAGGCCATAGGGAAGTAATTAGTTTTATTTCTGCTTCCTACGCTGTATTAACTAACTGAACTTCTGTGCTTTTCACTGGTGCAGGTTTTGAAGGAATCGCTGCGGCTGTACCCACCCGTCCCGGGGACACTGCGCTGGATAGACAAGGAGCATGTCATCAGTGGCATCAGGATTCCAGCAAAAACAACGCTCTTTGTGAGTTCCATCCAGCATCAGCAGCTTTTAGCTGCCGCAGTTGATCCAAATGTGATGGATTTATGTACCAGGGGGCAAAAATCCTCCCTGAGCATATTTCTACCAGCCTCTCTAAAATACTGTCCAAAACTGGATTAAGAATTTGGACTCTTTTTGTCTGGGGTATGGAAGGAAGTTATGATTTTGTACCCATGACAATGAAAATGCATTTTCAGTGTTCTGCTCCTGACTAACATAAACTCTTTCTTGACAGTTCAGCACTTACATAATGGGAAGGATGGAAAAGTATTTCAAGGATCCACTCACTTTCAATCCAGACCGATTTAGCAAAGATGCACCTAAGTGAGTTTCTTTTTACTCCCCAATTATTAAACATGTAATAAGGAACCATTAAAGGAAGAGATTTTAAGGGGGAGGGAGAGAGGAATGAAACTGTTTTTCCATTCCAGCACGAGTATTGCTAAATCCTTACCCAAATGCAAATAGTCATAATGTGCAGTTTTTGTTCAGAAGTTCTTTAGACCACATGATACTGTCTAAAAAAGACCAATTCTAATGTTGTTTAATGTTTATATTGAGGTCAAAGCTTTGGACCAAAACGAGGTTGAATATCTTGCCAATACAAACATTTAATGTGTGGTAGCCCTGGCTTCAGGATGCTTGATATGTCTCCACATTAGAGAGGTGGCAAGAGGCTGAGGGACAGAAGATGCTGTTCAGCCACAGTAGTCAGGAGTGCAGTAGGAGGGACCAGTGATCAGTAGTCAGGAGTGCAGTAGGAGGGACCAGTGACCTAAACAGATGGTGCTGATCCCTGCATCTAGCTACTCTATGAGTCATGGATTTTGCTGCAGCTTAGAGTTAGTCTGGTCTCCTGAACCAAATGCCCCTTCATTTACATGGTTCATAGCTGCCCAAAGGAGCAATAACTGGGTGGATTGTTATGTCCTCATGATGGGCTGGAAAGCATTTAGAGTATGCTTGACATTCAGCTTTGAAATAAGGTTTGCACATATCAGAGCAGCTCTGGGAGCTAAGCCATGTACATGACAAGGAAACTTGTTGCAGAGCTGTACTGCTGCTCTGAAGCAAAACCATGAGAATTTGGAGGTTTTCTTAAGTGAGCTAGGTGGGTTGGTATTTAGACCATTTCCTTGCTGCGGTGGTCAAATATTCACTTGTTGCCTTGCAAGCTGTCGAGGTGACAGTTTGGAACATTCTGTTTTTTGCAGGCCATATTATTGCTATTTTCCATTCTCTCTGGGACCCCGGTCCTGCATCGGGCAGACATTTGCACAGGTAAGGCCTGGAATGACACTTTATTAGTGAGCGTTGGGTCAGCTCAGGGTGGTAGTGATGGTACCAAAGGCCACACTGATGGTGCACTGGCCCTCTTTCCTCTAGAGAGATCACCACCATGCCCATGACCAGGCATGTCTCTCAAGTGCTATCATACATACATGTATCAAACTGGTTCCATATCAATCCTGCACTCATTAGACCAAGGTGTCTGCAGGGAAGAGGGCAGCAGGCTGTTCTCCCTCTGAACTGTCCTGGGTCATCCTGCTTGAATCCAAGCCCTGTGACGGCCACTGCAGTCAACATCCCTTTGCCAGCCAGGGTCAGACACGCTGGAGGTGTGCAAGGGCTTAAGGGTGCCCATGAGTGCAGCTGGCAGCCAAGGCAGGGAAAACATCAGCTGGCAGAAGGGTACAAGCCAGGACTGGCATTGAGGAGGGGGCTGCTTGGATGGGAGAAACAACTTAATGAAGTAATGAGCATGGCAGGGAGCATTTCAGAACAGAAGGAATCCGGCTCTTCAGATCTGTGCTGTTGAGTTCATCTAAGCAACAGTGCTCAAGATCTTCAGGTTAAAGTGCTTAGTACACTCTGATTTCCAAAATGGGGTTAATGCATAAGCACAAGGACCGATCTTGTGCCTGTCAGTGGTCCTCAAATCCAGGAAGCCCCAGGTGACTCTTCTTCCTGCTCAAACTCAGCCAGCGGCATTAACAGAGTAACATTTAACTTCTAGATCTCTGTATTGACAGAGCAGCATGACATAATACACTACCTGTAAGAAGCTGCAGTCCAAGCCGTAGTTGCTGTCACTGATAATGAGTTTGCTTTTCTTAACAGATGGAGGCGAAAGTGGTGATGGCAAAACTGCTGCAGAGGTTTGAATTCGAGCTGGTACCAGGGCAGAGTTTTAAAATCTTGGATGCTGGAACGTTGAGGCCACTAGATGGAGTCATGTGTAAATTAAAGCCAAGGAGCATTACAAGAAGCTGCCAGGAGTGAGTACTGCGGGAGGGAAGCGTGCCATGGTAATGTTAGTGTATCTTCTAATTTTGAAGACCTTCACACTAATCAAAGATCAGATTTTTCAGGCCCCTTCAGAGGGTTACTAGACTGAGATTTTCCTTAGCCTTCCTCATAATTTACTGAAGAAAAACATAGGAGGCACTCTAGTGAGCATCTTCAATCTGGAAGCATACCGGGAGCTGCAAAGCCTGTTATCATCTTGGGGGACTATTTGGTCCTGACCAGATTTGGAAAAGAACGTCCTTTCACTGGAGTATCTCTGGAGCTCCACACAAACCTGCACTCAGATCCCAGGGGATAGTTTCCACTAAGCGTCCTTACAACACAACGTGGTCTGAGTAAGCCCTCGTTGGGGGAGTCTCCTACTTACACAATGAAACTGGAAGATTTTGTGGAGCACAAGATTTGGGCTGAACTTGGGAAGAAAAGCTTGGAGGTGTTCTCTTGGTGAAAGCAATTTTCCTATCACTACTCTAAATGTGAAGAACAATAAATAGGAGCAATCTGAAGTGAAAATCAGAAACTGAGGGCACTGCTTTTCCCTGTTGCTACTGCCTCAATTTTATTCTGTCTCTTCTGCCTTTCTTCCAGTATCATTAAGAGCATAGATTCCCAGTCCATGCTGCAGAAGGATGCTCTTCTGCTTCCTCCCCACAGCTTGTTGTCATTCTCATGAGACACTGTTCCTTTTGGGGTGGGGGGATGGTCTTGCCTGGTATATTTTAACCTGGATCATTTTCCCTGTCTGATTTACCATGAAGCTACCCCAGGAGCTGGATGAGATGGCTTAGGTGCAGCAGGATTGGTGGTAAGTGCCTGTAACCAGATGCTGCTTAAAGTGGCATTGCTGCTGAGCCACAGGCAGGAAAAGGTCCTGCACCCCCTTCTGCCAATGTGCCAAAATTGCCCACTGCATGCAAGCTTGCAGCCTAGTTCTGCTAAGGAAAAAGAGTATCATGTGAAATTGCCACTTTCCATAAATATGTGGATGCCTCATATGAGTTTGGGCCTCATCTATCATGAAATACAGGAAATTCAAGGTATTTGGTGCTGCTGTTGTTGTTTCTTACCTTTTTAAATTGAAAGGGCAAGAACACAGCCTGTACACTGTCAAGTTTCCACACCAGGAGTGTGACATCGAAGAGCCTTCCCTGTTGTACATCATCTCATTCAGTGCAGCAGTGGGATAGGAGGCCAAGAAGGTTGATGTGGTTTTTGATAATACAAGCAATGTCATATAATATACTGATATGATTTACACCCTGCGGTACCAATAGCTATACTGCTAGTGAAGGTTTAGTCCATGTATTAGTAGACCAGCTCTTCAAGCCCTTGTGCTGGACATATTCTTGTATCCTTCTAGACATTAATAAAAATCTCATTGGAAAACCTGAGGACTTTCTTGCTGGATGTGTGTTCCAGGGAGCTGATGTGATCAAGAGCAGGATGCTCAATGCCCTTTGGTCTAGATGGGCTGGTGGTGTAACAAAAGGATGGATTGTGAGAATATGTCAAAGGGAGGGAAGGATCTCAGTGGTGCGGGGAGCAGTGTATGCTGAGAACAGCACACAGCTTGATAGCCATGCTGGCAAACTGTGCCATGGAAATGTGAGGCACGATCATGCCAGCTCTCTGCTCTGCTCTAATGACTGAGTTGAAATGCATTAGTTGCGCAAACAGGCATTGCCTTCTGCTACCCCCGCAATGGCTATAGGCACCTCCAAGGAGAGCTTAGGGTGGGTGATAACATGTTAAAGCCCTGCAGCAAATTTTGTCAGACCTTATCTGCCTGAGACCAGAGCTTCCTGTCTGCTTAGTGCTTACCCTCCTCCTTGGATGCTCTTCCTGTTCTCTCTGCAAGCCCAAATGCTGTCCAGCTCTCCAGGGGCTGCTGACACGGGCCTTTCTCCTATTCGGACCCCCAAGAGCTCTCGCCGTAGTCGCCTGTCAATGCTGATTGCCTTCCAGCAGATGGCAAGCTCTCATTGGCGATGCAGCCAACAGGAGCAGCGCTCTTCTTCATTGACAACTCCTCTTTGGAGACAAGCTGTCCTGACTCCTCCAGGACATCCTACCACAGCATGATGCCCTGCAGTGTTGTGCAAACACCCCGCAGTGTTCTCATGGCTTCATCCCGCACCCCCAGCCAGGATGTGATCCCTGCCTTGTCAAACAAACCCCAAGTAGGATCAGGAAAGCTGCTCCCCGGTGCCCTGATTGCCAGCTGGGTGCCAGTACAGGGTTTGCCAATGCTGTGGGGAAACTTCAGGCCAGAAGTGGCTTTGGAGCAGTAGCTGTGTCTACCACAGGTTGTAAAAGACCTGGGGGCTGCAGGTTTCTCAGACACCACAGGAAAGGACAGTTTTCCTTATTCTGGAGAAGAGAAACGTGTTACTTCAATTCCAGAGCAAACAACCGTTACCTGCAGCAAGAATTCTGCTAGAGATCATGGTTGGTAAGGCAAAAAGCAGAGAGCAAGGTCTGTCTCCCCTGTGCTATTCCCAGCTTGCTGTAGGGAAGTATCATACCTGTAGCTATCTTTTCCTGTACCCTTTACCTGGCTTTTGGGCAAAACAAAGGAAAACCTGGAAGCAGCTGCTGGGGTGATTTTACCCTGGGTGCCATGCAGCACAGCCATGTGTGGGAAGCCTGGAGGATGGAGGCAGAAAGGTTTCTTGGTTGACATGGAACAGCAAAGCCAAGCTGCATCCTGCAGGAGCCTGCCCTCTGAGCTCCTCTGGCTTTCACCCTGCTCCAGATGCACATGCTTGCAGATGGACAGGAACCATCTGGAGGCAGCCAGGAGCTCGGCTTGGCAGGACTCAAGGTGAGCAGCTGCCTTCACTAAAGGTGTGGGCACTGGTGGTGACACTTATTCCCAAGAGTCTGTCTTTATTAGCAGTGTCTAAGTCTTCATCCTGTTTTGACAGATGGCTGGTGCAGGTTTCTGATGCAGGTTTCTTTGATCCCTTTCCCAGACCTATAAACTCTTTGCCTCCCTCTTCTGGACTTAAGCCCAGAGCTTTCATATATGAGTTCAGAGCGAAGGCTTCCCTCCAGGACTTCTCCCAGGTTTTTTTTTTTATGCTAACCCAAGAGCTTCATTTTATCCCATTAAATCGGTGTTGAGGTCAAGACATGAGGAAAACGCTGCTGCCTGGGCCTCTTGAGAAAGAGGGAACCAGTTAGGGGACATGCGCCCAAGGAGCCTCTGTCTTTTAGAAGGCAGCAACCCCCTTCACTGCCGGCAGGGGAGAAGGTAAAGCTTTTTCACCTCAGCTAGTCTGAAGCAGAGGAGACTCTCTGTTTCTGCATCTATGCCTCATGTACAGACGCACCCACATCTCCATAGAGGACCCCAGCTCTAGATTAGTGCCAGGACAAAAGTGGAAAAGATCTCCACAACTTTTCATGAGAGGAATCTCATCATAACCCTTGCAGGAAGCCAAGAGAAGCTCAGAGGCATGGGATTCAATCATGCTTATTGAAACTGTAGCTCAGCCTGATACATTCTGAATGGTGGACAGCCTTTTGCTCCATCTATAGCCTCTGGAGGAGTGAGTGTACATAAGAAAGCATAAAATACTGTCTTTCTTTGCTGCAGCCAGGTATGCAGAGCAAGAACCAGGATATTTCAGGCTCATCTATTCAGCCATGGTCAACTTCTAGCTACTTTCTTCACTGCACCAGCTTTAGAGCACTGTGCTAGGTGTGTGGGACACATTTAATCACCATATGTTCGAAAAACCTAGGGCTCCTAGGATGTGGTGTGAGCACGCAGGTTAACCATACATGTATTTGTGCTTGGTGTGGTTATAGGATGAGAGCTGGAGGAGGAGGCCTTTGCTGAATCCAGGCAACATCTACTATTGAGCCAACACAGCCACAAAGCAGGTCTCCACAACACAACCCATTCTTCTTCTAGCTCATGTGCTAGCAAAGGCAATGATGTCAGACAGAAACTTCTTTCTGCTGTGTTACAAGAGAGGGATGTCATGGACTGGAACAGACGGAACTGTTGGGCCTTCTCTCAGTTTTCCCAGAAATTGCAGCATCTTATGTTCTCCTGGACTTAGAGACAGAAGAAGTACTTGCAGACGAGGCAGCATGTCCTCACTGAGGCACTCGGCTCACTCGTCTTCAATGATACCAATGGTAAGGGAGGCACCAGCAGGGTGGAGGAACTGCCCACAGTGGGACACTGCCAGCATCTCAGTTTCTCCATGTTGCTGCCCGTGCCAATGCTTTGGTCTGCTCTACAGGACACTTGGTGACATTATATGTAATTGATCACTGCTGGTCTGCCTTGTGGTAAGGTTTGGAGGCTGCACCCAGGTTACACTGAAGCTAAAGGGAGCCCTTTCCTCTGTTTTACTCCCTGTGAGCTCAGCCCCTTGCTGTAGACCCACAGTTCCCCAGCTGCAGGTACTCAGGGAGGCTCAGGAAATGGAAATTAAAATGACATAAAGAGGTCAAAGCTAGCGAGCTCAGGAGTCTTCCTACCGTGCCTTCCCTTCTCATGTGAGGTCTCCATGTGGAATGGTTGGTGGCAAGTCCTGCCCTGCTCTCCATGCCCATGCATGGGTCTGTGTGAGGTTGCAAGTGGTTTTTTGTCTGTCACTGAATGGGCAGTGATGGGTGTTTTATGAAACAGGAAGTACTGATTCAAGCATTCTCCCTTCAAGCCCTGAAGTGTCTCCTGGACTTGTCTTGCTTCCTCAACAGGCTTTGTGGTGGACACGGTCAAAGCTATCTGCCTCCCACTACAGTGAGCAGGTAGACTCCTCTCTGAAGGGAGTTTGTTCTCTCTATGTTCAGCACTTCTTTGTCCCTCCCAGGACCCACAACACACATGAGGTCTACTCTGAATCAATATATTCTCAGAACAAGCCATCTTCTGATCCTCCTCCTGCCAGCAAAGGCCCTCAGATTTGCTGGGAGTGAGACAGTGCTCAAAAGCAGAACCTCCTCAAACATCACTACTGTTTCCTCCTCTCTCTTCAAAACACTGAAGTGACACCTATATTAACAACAGAAATATGTCCTGGACCTTTCCCTGGCACTGAGGTGGACTGGGACAGAATAACTGTGTCTGTCTAGCTCTCTTATCCTTCAAAATAGGGTGGTCATGTGCAACTTGTGTATCAGGAAAGCTGTCTGGCACATCTTGACTCCAACATCATACCAGAAATTGTCAGGAGAGTGACAGTGGCCGCTCTAACAATGTAGCTATGGGGAAGATCATGTACCAGTGACCTAGGAATGTATCTGTCACTTTTAACTTTTCCAGTCTGCACTAGTGCAAAGCCTGACCCCCTTTAGAGTCAGTCTGTGCTGATAGGCTAACCCTGATAGCAGTTTGTTCAGTTCCAATGCTGAATTTCTGCCCCTCATCCTTCCCTTTCAGCTCTATACCCTTCCTCTTTCAGCAATGCTGCTTTCCACACATCTCATTCTCTCTGGAAATATCACCACACTGATGTCTCATGGTCCAGTTGCCTTTCTCCTCTTTGAGCCACCTGTAGGATTTGCTTCTGCTCTAAAGTGCCCCTGCACTGAGCTCCAGTTGAGGGTCTTGCACTCTTTAACTCATGCCACTCTCCTCACTGAACTGGTGTGGGAGAAGTTGTTCCTCCAGTACAGACCTATTGTAAAGATATTAAAGAACTGCTTCCTCCTCTTCAAATGGACTTTATTTGATTAAGCCTCACTCTCAGTGCAGTTCCTCAGATCACAGCACTGTAAGCTACAGGCAGGCACTGGAACATCTCCAATACCTGAGGCACCAGCAGCATCCAGTAAGAGTTTATGCTGGATCCACCCTGAGGATTCTTGCAGGGGATACTGGTGCCAAGCACTAGGGAAGACTCCAGTTCTGTGGGGTCTTTAAGCTTGTCTGGTAAGGGTTGATCCTTGCCTCACTTACCCTCACCTTCCATCTCTTCCTTTGTTACCTCCTCTCCCCTCTTCTGTTTGTGCAGTGCCTCCAAGGAACTAAAGGACACTCAAATGACCACATACTCCTCTGCTACATCCTTGCCGCAGCACTTTGCCATGTTTCCCATTTAAGGCATTAGCTCTAAAGGTGAGGCCATCTCTTGAGCCATTGTCTGCAAGAAGCCTTGCACAGAGAGCCATGATATTGGCAGGAAACCTCAAGTGCTACTATAGACCAAATAATCAACCATTATTATTTGTATGTATCAGCAAGTCTTCTCTAATAGATCTTGATGTTATTACAGTGCTGAGGACAGGCTAAATTAGATAATACTAGGCTCAGCTGGCATCTATTCCCTTGGAAACACAGGTAAAAATGCATTTAATAGCTCTTTGGTGACAATGAATAATAATTATGACACAGATGTATACTTGATTTGAAAATAAGGATGGCAATTAAAGAGCTATTAAGGTTGAAAAGCAACAAAGGAAATTCAGCTTCTGAAAGAGCCGTGCTGGGATCATGCCTCTAACCTGTATGTGTATGGGTAAGTACAGGCAGAGAGATTTCCTCCTCTATTTTAGGCGCTGGCAGACTGGGGGTTCTGGAACAGACTGTGGCCAACTCCAACTCCGGAAATGGCCTGGTGAATCCAGAGTTCATGTTTCCTGCTGCCTTACAGAGCAACTGTGCTCCTGGTTGTACCCTGTCCCACAGGCTGCTCCAGCGAAGCTGAGCCAACAGGAAGTGGAGAGGGAACTTTCTGCAGGCTTTTGGGAAGGAAGTTATTCATAAGTGACCACCTGTATTCGTTGGTTCTACTAAAATGGTCTTGGGGAGTCACCGGTCATGATAACTGCCTTACTGTAGTCTTTGGCAATCTCTATCTCACGGGCCATGATNGATGTTTGCCCTGACCAAGGACTTTGTGAGCCTCATGCTCTGCCGGGGAGGAGGGGAAGCCGGGAGGAAGGAGGGACAGGACTGTACTGACAGGACCAAACTGACCAAAGAGGTATTCCATACCATAGCACGTCATGCCCAGGATGTAACTGGGAGTGATCCAGAAGGCCTAGCTCTCGTTCGGGGTGGTTGGAGGAGTTTGTCGGTCAGCACTCGGTTGGTGGGGTGTCGTGAGTTATCTGTTGTGGTTAATGGGATGCTGTACTCTTTTCCTGTATCATTGTTGTTATTGGTGGTAGCAGCAGTGATTTGTGTTATACCTTGGTTACTGAACTGTTCTTATCTCAACCTGTGGAAGTTGCATTCTTTTGATTCTCCCCCCATCTCTCTGGAAGCAGGGGAGGGCAAGAAGGGGGTTGAGTGAGTGAATGAGCTGCTGCCTGGCTGGGTTTAAACCATGACACTGCCTTACAGAGCAACTGTGCTCCTGGTTGTACCCTGTCCCACAGGCTGCTCCAGCGAAGCTGAGCCAACAGGAAGTGGAGAGGGAACTTTCTGCAGGCTTTTGGGAAGGAAGTTATTCATAAGTGACCACCTGTATTCGTTGGTTCTACTAAAATGGTCTTGGGGAGTCACCGGTCATGATAACTGCCTTACTGTAGTCTTTGGCAATCTCTATCTCACGGGCCATGATATTAAAGTCAAGTTTCTTGGGAGGTTTCACAGAGTCTCCTTTGCAGTGGTGGCTTGAGAAAGCAACCTGAGCAGTGTGCTCTGTGTTGTGAGTCAGGAGAGAAACAACAGCACCGCTGTACCTTGAGGGAGCCAAGGAGGAGGAGCAGACGTGTCCCAGGGCAGCTCCAGTACTGCAGGACTGAGTGGTCCCACTGCCTGATCACGGCTACAACAACCCCCGTGTAATCTCACCCACCACAGCCGCTGGTCTCCCGGCGCAGGCAGGAGCGCCGTCATGAGGAGGCTACCTCACCAGGCTGAGTGTCACCCTGCTCCCTCTGGGGAGGGTCCCTTAGGCCAGTTGTGCCATAAAAGATTACGGCAGATACAGGCAGAAAGCAGAGCATTGTTTAATTTCTAACCCAGTAGTGTAGAGGTAAATAAAGAAGTGAATCAAGCCGCTGGGCTGGTGTTTCAGGCCACTCGGTGAGGAGAGCTAGCGGCATACTGCCTACATCAGAAGCAGGTAAAATGCATCTGCCTTTGGCCTAAGCTAACCCGGCCGAGCTAGTGCACAGCAGCGCCCGGTGCAGACAGGTGAATAAACGCAAGGGCAGAGAGGAGGCAGCACTCCGCTCCGCTCCCTCGCAGCCATCCCGGCAGCGCTCTCCTCTGTGCAGGTGTCTGCGTGTGGCAGGAGGCAGCCCTGCGCTGCCTGTGTACCACCAGCCAGGCGGATGTCCTCACAAACAAATGATCTTGCATTCGCTGTCTGGAATGGCTGGTTCAGGCAGAGGGGGTTCTGGTGGCGTTCCTCCTGGTCGATGTTTTCGCCAGCGTTTTGCTGTTTCAACCTTCTGACCAGAGAGACTGCCAGCGTTTGCTTTCTTAGCAACCTAACCTGCGGGAACGTGATACCTCAGCTTGTGCTAGCTTGAATCCTTTTTCCCTCCCTCGGCTGCACTCTGCGGTAGCCGTAGCAGGACGGACGGATTTCACGCCCTTAAAATCCGCGGGTTCTGCCATAAACAGCTCCGTCGGGAGGGTGCGGCAGGCGTCAGCGGGGATGTACCGCTGCTCGCTGCAGCTTGGAATCCCACCGCGGGCCGCCTCTCCCTGAACCGCTTCGGCTCTGCCTCCACAGTGACCTCCCCTTCCCGGAGGGGATCCGGTCACCGCAGCCCCGTGGGCCCCCTCGGGGAGCGGCTGCCCCCGCAGCACCGGGCCGGGCCGTGCCGGGGGTGGAGGCTTGGTGCTCGGGGAGGCTCCCGCCCGACACGCCCCTTCGGCAGCGCTCGCCTTCCCCGGTGCGGCGCAGCTCGGGCGGCAGAGCGGCCGCAGCCCCGCTCCCCATGGCAGCGGTGGGGCGAGCGCGGCGAGGGGCCCGGCTGAGCGCGGTCGCGCTGCTGGCGCTGCTGGCGCTGGCGCTGCTGGCGCTGTCGGCCGGGCGCGGTGGTGGCGGTGGCGGTGGCGGTGGCGGTGGTGGTGGCAGCGGTGTGGGGCAGCCGGGATCCCCTCCGCCACCGCCGCTGCTGCCGCCGGGCTTGCGGGAGGAGCTGCGGCAGAGGCGGCGCGACCTGCGGCGCCTGGAGGCGGCGGCGGCGGGAGGCGGCGAGGCGGCGACGGGCGCGCTGGGCTGCGGCGACCTGAGCTTGGCGACGGGCGTCAGCGTGCTGGGATGGGGCTTCACCAAGGTGGTGGCTCGGGCGGCGCTGGCCGGCGGCGGAGCCGTGGCCCTCAAGTCGGTGCACGGGGCTGGCCGGGAGGTGCGGCAATGCGTGCAGCGCTACGGGGCGCCGGCCGGGTGCCGCCGCCTGGCCGCCTACAAGCTGCTGAAGGAGGTGACGCTGCTGCAGCGCCTGCGGCATCCCGGCATCGTACAGGTACGGCGGAGCTGAGCCCGCGGCACGGAAACCTTTGGGGATGGCGAGGGGGGGGTGGGATGAGGTTCGGTGCTGGGGCTCGGTCGATCCTCACGTGTTGCCCTCCGTGTCACCGGTGGGGGGCCCGGAGCCGCTGGCACTGGCAGTGGCATCCCTCTGACAATCGCTCTTTCCATCCTCACAGCTGCACGGTCAATGCTATGATAATAGCGGAGATCCTGAAATACGGGTCACAGCTATGCTGGAGCTGGGATCCCCCCTGGAGATGATTCAGCTTCTGCAGACCCCCTGGGAGGAGAGATTTAAAGTAAGAAAACAAGACAAAAGGAGTTTTATCAGTCGCTTTTAGACCGCAAACTGGGTAAATGCAAAGAGCCGGGGGTGACTGTTGGGCAAACGGGGTTGTCATGCTGACACTCTGTTTGCTCCCGCAAATTGTCCTTAGATCGGTTTGCTTTCACTCCTTTTAAAGCACATTAACATTGCCTTAGCTTGGCATCTCAGGGTTATTGTCCTTCGCTCTCGGGCGATGTTAAAAGAGCTACATCTTGGATGAAATGGACACAAAATCTTTCTCAGCAGAGAGGTGGTGTTTAATACCCAGTATTACACTCTATTGCTGATTTTGCTTCTATGTTGCTCCAATCCACAGAGGGGCTTCCGTAGCGAGGCCCCTCAGCAGGATGGGTCTGACTGGGGAAAGCTGCCTTGCCGCACTCCAAGCTTGCTGTGTCTCTGTATTACCTGTCCTAGGCAGCTAGCTGAGCAGCCTGTCTCCCACCATGTGTATGTCTGATGTTCCTCATCATAGCCCTTTAGGCATTACTGTAGTACAAACACTACTAAATTGCTTTCCTCCTGCTGTAGGATTGCATCCCTGTTAGTGAGATCTGCCTTGTATCCTAAGCATCCTCTTAAGCTCCCCAGGAACATAAATGACTTGTGACATGGCACTTGTTTTGGTTATAGTTTGTATTACAGTTTGCCTCAAGGTCTCAGTTGGGGGTTCACTACTACTTGCTTGGTTCCCCAGATGAAAGAGAGCATCAGATAGAAGCATGGATACCTTAATGTCACCAAGAAATGCTTTAGGCAAAATAAAACACAGCAGAAGTCCCAAAATAGAAATCCCTGCCTGCATGTGGTCCTTAATGTTGAAGAGGAGCCTTGCCATCCAAGGCAGAGGGGATTGTGGCAACTGTGCTTGCTCAGCAGCAGGATGTGATGCTGGGATTCCTATGATTACTTCACTAATCAACTTAAAATAGCGTCGGGGCTTCCAGAGTCATTGCTGTTGGCCTGCAGATTTCCACTCCTGCTTACAAACTGTTTCATACTGGCTTCTACACAGCTTTCCCAGCACCTCATCTCAAATGAGTCAAAGCTCTCCTGCACAGCTAGAAACCCATGGTGTTGGATTAGCTGTTGGTAAGGTGGCATTAAGGCTTTAAGAATCTTTTAAGTGATAAAGACATGGATTCGGGATTTACACTGGTACTGTCTAGTCCTGTGTACTAAATTAGGGCGTCTAAACGGATGGGATTCCCCTCTGATGAGCCACATCAGATCCCAGGCATTCTGCAAGCTGTTCCAAGCGAACAAACCCTCGCGCCTGCACAGATCCCTATCAGAGACAGCGAGGGGTGGTGCGGGTCTGCCTGGCACACCTCACTGATGATAGTCAGTCTGATGCCAGGGCTCCCGATACTGACTGGAAACTGCTGCACAAGGCTACCTGAGCAAAGTGCTGTTGCACTGTGAATGTGCTCTTCTGGCTCTAGTTTGTTCAAAAAGCATTTGCCGAGCTTTCTGCTGGATCAGGTATTGCCTGACCTTTCCCTTGCTGCCAGAAAGATGACATAGAAGCAAAAAAGCTGGCTATAAGTACATTGCGTGCTTTGGCTAATTCTGCAGAAGCACGACTGTGTGCCCAAAACTCATACTGCTGAGAGATGCAGCAAGGCATGAATCTGGTATTAATGACCATGGAGCCTCAGTCTGTATGGAGCAGCATGGGGGAAGGGAGGGGAATGTATTAATTCTATGCTGGAGTGGGAAAAAACCCTTCTGATTTCAGCTAGCAAATCAGTATAGCTCCTGAAACATGAAGGCTGCTATTGTTTTCCTCACAGCTTTCTCCTCTAGTTCCTCTAACTGCAAATGTCTCTCTTGGTATATGCATGTTTTTAAACAACGTTGCTAAACTACTCACCAGTCAAATCCTGTGGCAATGTTGATAATAAATTTTGTAGCATACATATAATTACCTTTTAAGTACCATATGCATTTTTTTGCCTTTAATTTCGTTGAATGCTCCCTCCCCTTTGTTCTACTTCCAATTTAATAGCCGGTTTTCATCTGTTTTTCCCATGCATATTCATCTTCTCTTTCTCAGATTTGCCTGAGTCTTGTGGAACTGCTGTTTTACTTGGCACATTCTCCCCTGGGTTCAATAGTCCTCTTGGATTTCCAGCCGAGGCAGTTTGTTATGGTGGATGGAAACCTAAAAGTGACAGACATGGATGATGCCAGCACTGAGGAACTGTCATGCAAGGAAGATAATGACTGCACACTTGACTTCCCTACAAAAAGCTTCCCCCTCAACTGCTCTGCAGCTGGGAAATGTGAAGGAATAAATGAAAAGAAGAACCTTTTCAATGCGTATCGGTACGTCCAGCGAGATGGGGGGCAAGGTCTGGGGAGGCAGAGCTCACACTCTGCCGTGTAGCCTCTGGCATCTTGTGTTTCTTCCATGCAGTGGTTCCCCTTCACCTCTGTCAAAGGGTAGTTAAGGATGGCTTTGAAGCAAGTTCATTTTCCTTCACAAGGCAGGAAAACAGTGTAGTTGTCTGGTGAGAATGAAGGCGTCTTTCTTCTGCTGCTCCCTTTCCCAACGCCCTCTAGAAACCTACCCCAAAGGTTGCACCTGTGAATTCACTGTTTGCCAAACAAGCTCTGGCACTTGACTTCCGTGGGCTGTGTTTGTGGAATGAGTGCAGTGCCTGCTGCCTGCCATGGCCTGCCAGCTTTGAGTCCCCATTGCTGGGACCAAGCAGGCTAACTCTTCCCTTTAACTCCGAGTCTCCCTATGGAGACTATGGGAACCCATGGCAGAGCAGTGAAACAGGAAAAGGGCAAGGGGCTGAGACTGCTGTGGCGTTTGTTATAGGCCACCAGCTGGAAGTGTGAGGACTTCACTCACCATTGACAGGTCGAGTATGGGGGGAAGCCTTGGCAGCTGGATATTTACATAGAAGGACTTAGGGAGCCTGAATTTGTAGGATTCAGTGTTAAAGGGCAAATCCCTGCCTAGATTATTGCAGCCTTGCAGTAACAAGCTTGTCTCTTGTGGAACAGGAGTTTTCTGGAAGGTTGAGGGAATGAGTTGTCCTGCTTTTCCAGGGACAATAAGAATGCCAAACATTTCCAGGGCAAGGGAAAGGTCCTGCATGGTCTTCTTTTGGGTTTGGGTTTTTTCTTTGGTGAGAAATGCACTGCTTAGTGGACAAAATGCACCCTGAGAATGAGGGAAAGCTCCATTGCACGTGCCTTTGCAAGGCTATTTATGCAGTGCTTGCCAGCATGGCGTGCTGCAAGGACCAAGCGTTCAGCCCAATTCACAGGAGCTGTCTGTGAGGTACCAATGAAGGGCTCAGGCATAGGTCAATAAACAAGTGGAATTACTGGTTGCATATGGATGATGGAGTCACAGGAAAACATAGACAACTTACTTAGCATGGAATTGAAGCGACTGTACTCTCATCAGTATGTGGGATTTTTGCAGGTATTTTTTCACCTATCTTTTGCCACACTCTGCACCATCAGCTTTGCGGCCCTTCTTGAGCGACATTCTGAATGCAACAGGTACCAGCTAATATCCATAAACTTCTTTATTAGAACTCTCTAAGTGTTATTTTTGGAATTGCTCATCTTGTCATCTTTTTTGTTTAAACGTAGGCGATTTACGATATGGAATAAATGAAACCCTGAAAGCTTTTGAAAAGGTTTTACATCTCTACAAGTCTGGGCTCTACCTGCAGAAGAGACCTCTGCTTTTAAAAGGTACATGGTTTTGAATGCTTTACGTAACATGACTACTGAGGGAGTGAGGAACTTGGTAACTGGTCAAATCCTGATCTCCCATGCGTTCAGGCAGGGTGTAGTCACTGGGAAAAGCACCAAAAGTGTCTTTTTTTTGAGCAGCCTTTTGTTGTTTTTTTCATGGGAGCTATGCATGATTGCACTGCTTTGCACAGTAAACGCAGTGCAGACAATCTGGCCTCCATATGGAGGTATGCTTGCCCTGCTTCTAAATACTCTTCTCATAACGCGCACCAGTGTTTCAAGTGACTATATTTGGGATTGCTTAAGCGACTAGACAAGAGTGGCAAACTGAGTGTTTCCTGTCTCTCTTCAGGGTCATTTATCCTATGGACCAATAGGTCAGTTTTCCAGGCTGATATTGAAACTTCCCGTTTCACTTGGTAGCTTCTGGCTGCTTAGCAGGGGTTATTGTGGGAATGTACAGTGGGGGAGGGTGACAACACTGAGATGAATGTGGCAAAGGAGCTGGGATATTGGTACCCTCTAAATTCCTCCTTTTCCGAAGACCATCCTATTGGGCCTGTGGATAGAGAAATGAACTTTTATGAGGAAGAGACCCATTTGGTGGTAGAAACGAGGCTAATCAAAAGGGATGCTTCCAAAGCCCAGTGCTTACTGTGGCTTATGTTTTCCTGAGCGTTCACTTGAGATGGAGTGGCACTGGTGGCCTGCAGAAGGCAATCTCTTTAGGTGTGAAAGACCTGGAATTTGCACCATGATGAACATCTGCACTGAAGGACCATCAGCTTTAACAGAAATTACTAGTATTTTCCAACAACACCTACCTGTTGGCTTCACAACTTGCCCAGTAGCAATGTGCCAAAACAATCACCATCCTAGGGGTGTGGGAAGGTAGGGAGAGACTCTTAGCAGTCAACGAACAACAGCCTGAACATGTCTGCTCAGGCTTGTCAGGTCTTTTGTATCCCACTGGAGCAGGAGCTGGCCTCCCTTTCCCCCAGTGAGATTCCTAAGTCTCCCACACCTATGGGTGGGCCAGCATGTGCCCCATGTAGCTGAATGCTGGATCTGTGATGAGCTGGTTCAGCTGTTGGGGCTGGGCTGTAGGAGAGGCCATTGTGGTGTTGGCTTCTCTGGAGAAGAAGTACATCAGCTTTCCCCTCTCACCCACCCCTGTGGTTGCTCTGCTGCCCCTTCACCCTTGAGAGCTCTGCTTCATCTCTTACATCTGTGGAGGAACTGCTGTTGTGTGCTCTGTATCAGAACCAAAAGTCAGGATTTAGGTTTCTTTGAACTTTGCAGCTGCAGCCATTCCGTCTAGGTACATCAGTTCAACCTATCACTGGCACATTCCTTACAGCTTCACCGATGTGCAACACACTAAGTGTATAGTGTAACCAGCCACTGGAAATGCAGCTAAAGAGTTTCCCTAAAAACCTTCTTCCTGTTTCCAGACTACATCTCCCTAAAGGGCTTCCGAATGGTGGAAGGAGAAGACTACAAGTGCTGGCCCTCTTACAGCCATCTGGGATGTCTGCTTTCCGTTCACAGTGCTGAGGAAGCTGCCGCAATCTGTAACTCCCAATCACAGTGTCAAAGCTTTATCATCACCCAGCAGAGGACCTGGACAGGTGAGCTTGGGCAAACATGATGGGGTCCTGCTATGTGGTACCCCTGCTTCCTTAGTCATGAGTGAGGATGATGCTGCTGCCCTCCCCATACAGCTGTGAATCTATGGGTGCATATAGAAACTGCCTTCCTTAATCTCAAGATCAGATGGCTGCTGCAGCGGTCATCCAAGGATCCCCTGAGTATTTGTAAGAAAACATGAAAGAAATCACATTCTCTTTCTGCACTTTCTTGCCTCTGCAAATTTGGAACAGGATTGCTAGGCATTATTAAACAGTTACTTATTTCATGTAGAGATAGCCTCACTTTGGTGTTGGGCTAAATGATTCCTGTGGTATGTATAGTTTGCTAAAAGCTGTGGGGTTTCTATAGATGAAAGAAGCTATGTAAAAGAAGGTGGTTGCTATTGTTATAATTGAAAGAATCATAGCTTACAAGTTGTTATCCCTTTTATCAAAACTAAAGCCCTAAACCAATGGATTTCCAAATTGCCCCTGTAATTAGCTCTGATTATAGCTTCTTATGGGTAGCAGGCTTTCAGAATTATTCTAAATTACCTCGTTTAACTGACACTTCAATCACTGGCTAAATTGTTACTTATGAAGTGAAACACTAAGTGAGGTAAATGGGTGTTTTCACTCGCGATGGTGCCAAAGAATCTTGTCTTAGTTGGCTTACAAGACATTTAATAAAAACCCCAAACACCAAACCTGCCAAAACCCACAGCTTTTCCATGGGTTCGTGTGCAATTGGCATGTGGCTAACTATTGACATAAGGACACTTATATTGATGCATTGCTCTTTGAGCCCGTTTCACGCCAACAATGGATTGTGTGAGCTGTGCTCAGCGCATCGCATCTGGTTTCTCACAAGGCAGCTGTTAACTGCTGTGTTCAGTGCCTGGCTGTAAGGAACCCCTTTAAAACAGCAGTGGGGATGAAGAAACAGCAGCAGGGATGAAGAAACAGCAGCAGAAGACCCTTCCTGCTGCTCCTGGCTGTTCCCTGCCATCCTGCACCATGCCTGCGGTCTGTTAATATTCCTCTTCCTGACAGTTTTCTTCCACATTTTTACAGCTCATCTTTGCAGCCAAAGATGCCAAAAGTGTGTGGCTGAAATGCTGAGTGCCTAACTTTGCCACTTAGATTAAGGAGAGTTGTGGGAACATGCTTAGTTCCTCTTAGGGCAGCTTGGTAAAGCAAATCAAGATGTAAAAGCCTCTGGGGCCTGATTGTGTGTTGCTTGTGCACACTCAGTGAGCATCTGGAGTTTGCTGGGAGTGTGAAATACATCTCTGGCAGGGTGGAGTGGCTCTCCGTTGAGCGAGCTGTGTGTTGCTATGTCTTTTGTAACAAATAGCGTGGGTCAAGGTGAACCTATGTCCTCTATTAAACTTGGGTTTTTATCTCCTTCCCAGGACGCCCACTCGCCTCGTTCCAGAGTAGCCTGACTGATCTAATACCGGATGCTGACTCTGTCGTCTATGTTAAACGATCAGCTTCCTCAGGGGAAAGACTTTAGAGACAACGAGATCACATAAAATGATCCTGGGAGGAACAAACCACTGGGGAGAAGTTCATCTGCTGGAAAGAATGGCTTATTTTCTTTTGCTTCGGGATGGGATCACCCTGCCAGCCCAGATAGGGTCAGATGCTGCTGCCTCCTTGATCAAAGCTCAGATTTCTCATTGCAGCCCTGCTAGCTTCCATATTTGTTCCCACACTGCTGTTCCACAGTCCCAGTTGTAGTCAAATGTCGCTAGACTGTGCAACCCTTCACCTTGCTGCTTCGGTAACCAGCTTGTCAGCCAAGAAATAGGAATAGCTGCACGGGCTCCAGCTTGGGGATGCTTAGTTAGTTCAGTCACCTCTGAAAACCTATGGATAACATACCTTGGAGAAGACAATGGCTCCTTCTGCAGCTGCCAACCAGGACTTCATACCACTGCAGGTGTAAAAGACTGGTTCTGAGCTACAGGGCCAAGGTTGCAGGGTTGGGATCCATAACCAGAGGTTGATGATGGGGGTGGTCTTCCAAGGAGGGTCCTGATTCCATTCCTCCCAGGGCAGGGGAGGGAGGTGGTGTATAAGTCATCTTTGGAACCAAACGTCTGCATGTTTGGATGCAGGATTTGGGTTTGACCCTATGTGATTTGTAATGCCAGAACCCATGTATCAACCTTGAAGGTTTTTCTCTGTTACTTTCTATGAAAGAACAAGACATTCAAATTATTTATGTGTAAGGTGTGACTCTGTATGATACAGAATTACTATGTTTATTCTAAGCATGCTGTGAGAAGTTTTTGTCTAAGTCTTTACTGCAACCAAATGAAGAAATGCAATCTTTTCTCACCTTGAGCTCAGCTTGCATCATTACCCACTTCTCAGGACAATCTGTGAGTGCTCTACCCTGTGTATGAATATGCCCGAGGCCCTTGGACACTTAGGTCTTGGAGGATGTTCTGTGGCTATGCTTGTAGACTCATAGGTGTAGAGGAAACAGTCTGGTCCCAAGAGCCTCCTGCATATGCCCTTGGCTAAAAGGGCCCATTGTAGATGTGGCCAATGAGAAAAAGACAGGGGTTAGTCTAGTTCCAGGCTGTAGGAGATGGCAGCATAACGTTTCACTCCTGATAGTGCCTGGAAGCAGTGGTCATGCAGTGTAGCGCAGCTGGGGAAAGCCCAAAGCACCCCTCACCTCATGCCTTGCAGGGGAAGGTCCCCAGCCTCGTGCAGGAGAGCCACACTGCGGCCTCTGTGCAATGCCATACTGAGTTTTCCACTTAGCCCATAATTCTGGTGGAAATGGCAGCTCTTGGGACACTGCCATTGACTCCTTGTAGCCTATTGCATTGTGGCTATTTCCATGTGGACTTCTGTAGCAGCTGGGATAACCCCTGACTAAAAATGCCTGAGTTCTTACCTGGGGTTGTGCTGTTTTCCATGAGCTGATTCTGTGTTTCCTAGTGCAGGATCTCACCTTTCAGCTTGTTAGTACTCTATTAACCCACAGCAATGCCATTGCATGTGGGCTTTCTCATGCACAACAACGCCTGCTGCTTACACTAAAGCTTGGGGACTCTGATAGTGATATCAGTTAAAGAGAACCCCTAGTTAGCACAACAAGAAGGCTCTTCTTAGTAATGCCCACATTGCTACAGGCTTTGTGATGGCAAGGTTTTTTAAATGGACAGCCACAGACCACTCTGTCCATTACAGTGGGTCCTGTGGAAGTTGAAGGAAAGCTCCTGCCAGGGGTCTGCTATTGTTTTACATTGAACCCACTGAGCAGAGCTTCAGGCATCCGCTGCGTGGTGCTTTACATTAGCAAGAGGTAATGAGTGTTTATTCCATATCTCTCAGGCTTCTGAGATACAAATCAGAGGTGCATTCCCCAGAGCAAGGGCAAGGGCCAGCCTGAAGTCATTTCAGAGAGGAAGAAACAGAGAGAGTGCAAAAGTTAAAGTGATTCCGGTTTGTGTTAGAGCAATCTTCCCGTCCTAAAAATCAACCCTGGTAAAAAAATGTATGTGTGTATTTTAGCCATGCGATGCTCCTTTCACACTGCGGAGTTTTCCATCAAGGTTTCATTGTATGATTGCCTGTCGGGCAGTAAGGTTCAGCCCCTCGGCACACGGGGCAGGGTACGTCACTGTCACTTGTCTTAATGCAGGTTCCAGCTTCAAACATGCAGTTAGTGCCTGGGAGTAGAGGCCCCTGTCATCCTGCCTTAAAAGCTCTGAGGACACAGTGCTTAGCAAATAATAATAATAAATAAACAAAAAGGAAAGCCAGGCTTCAAGGAATCCCAATGCTCGATCCACTGTTGCCATTGCAAGTGGCTTTTGGAGGGCATTTAGACCACTCCCTGCAAACAAGTAGGTGCATTCTTAGGACCTGAACCCCTATGAGCACATTCATCATGCTAGCTGTCGTGGCTTAAACTCAGTCAGCCACGCAGCTGCTCTCTCACTCTCCTGCTTCCTCCCCCCTTGCTCCCAGAGGGATGGGGAGGAGAGTCAAAACAATGTAACTCCCATGGGTTGGGATAAGAAAAGTTTAGTAACTAAGGTATAACACAAATCACTGCTGCTACCACCAATGATAGTAAGGGAAATAACAAGGGAAGAGAACACAACCGCTCACCACCCGCCAACCGATACCCAGCCTGACCAAGCAACCAGTTTATATAATGGGCATGACGTGCTGTGGTATGGAATACCTCTTTGGCTAGTTTGGGTCAGGTGTGCTGCCTCTGCTTCCTCCTGGCTTCCCCTCCTCCTTGGCAGAGCATGAGACTCAGAAAGTCCTTGGTCAGACTAAACATTACTAAGCAGCAACTAAAACCATCGTTATCAGCCCTGTTGCCAGGCTGAAAGTCAAAAACACAGCACTGCACCAGCTACTAAGAAGGAGAACAATGACTGCTACTGCTGAACCCAGGACACTAGCACAGACAAAGAGCTAGGGCACAGGCATACATTTATGTCCAAATCTGTTCATGTGCTACAGACTTAGAAGATGCTGCAAATACGCTGGTAAAAGTGTATGCACCATTCTCATTGTACCTCTGCCAGCTCCCCACAGCACGTAGCACCTGGTAGGCATACCAGTTTCAGTGGTTTGGAGTGACATCCCAGTGCAGCCCAATGGTGCCCAGAGAATTCTGGGTGAGGGAAAACGTTTTATCACCCTGCCACATCTAGAGCTGTAGTTTGACATGCATTTGAGGAAACACAGTCACTGGAAAGAGTGGTTCCCAAGCTGCTTTTCCCACCTTCTTGCTGTTATCATCTGCTAAGAAACCTTTTCCAATGGCTGTGCCAGTTTGAAAGCCTGCAGTGAGCAGCTTGTGACCACCAAGCTCCTGCACCAGGGCTGTGTGGAGCACCCAGCCCAAAGGGGAGGCTACAGGAGCAAGCATCTTCTCTACAGACTGCGGGCCCATGTGGTTGGTTTGTAGTGTGCTATCTTTATGTCTCATCTCACTCCGTCGGTCTTTATTCATTCTATCCTTTTATTAAATTATAACTGCCTCAAGCAACTTCAGACTTTCAATGCCAGTGAAAATTTCAGTGCATGCCTAAAAACTGTATTTCAGTAAGTATGGTTTGTATGGAACTCAGATACAAAGATTTGCTGCCCTTAAAAAAGCTCCCAGTTGCTGGAGTCAATTTGTCTCTGCTATCGCTGATCAGTATTTGAGCCACCATCGTGGAATATGTAACGGAGGAAAATGCTTAGAAGGAAACAGTGGGGGACCAGTTGCAATGGAAACCATGTGTGCTGGAGGAATAATATTTACCTAAATGTGTCTATCACTTCTTCCCAAAGGATGCTGCCATTAGGAGAGAATGGATATGAAAATGCTGCCTCCATAGATAAAAGTTAGGAATATCATTATTTTAATCACAAACTTTAATATTCTTAATTAATTCCATGCTGTAAAAACAGAGATAAAGCCATATCCAGAAAGAATAATACCATGTACTCCAAAGATATAAACCACAATTTAATAAATAGCAACAGATGCTGCATGACTCATGTTCAGTATGTTTGTGCAGGCTTTAACATAACTGGTGACTTCATGACAGATTGAGGAGCAGAGCAAGAAGAACAGACCCTGATGAAGAAAAAGCAACTCCTGGAGCATCACACAAGGTTGAAATAACAGCGAAAGTCGTATCTATATTCTCAGATGACATTCTGCAAACTTTGGTGATCGGCACTCAAACAGATGAACTTCCAAGTTAGGTTTGGGAAAAAACAAGAGTTTATTACAGGCTGCTGCAGGCCCAAATCACACATGTGGGTGGGTTAACATTGGTTTCTGTTAGGTCTCCTATAAATTCATGTACCAAGCACTGATCCTTGTGGGTAGAAGTTACAGCACTTTGGTCCTGTTGGGTTGAAAGATCTGGTTTGGGGTCCAGTTTGAGGAATTAGTGAAGTGTAACTCAGCATTGAGGATAGCCCACGGTTACGGCTTGATAGGACTTCAGAGTGAATCTTCCCCCCTAACTATAGCACTTACAGCAATCTTTCTCCTTGGTTCCACTGTCCCAGTTTACCAAAGTGCCACCAATAACAGTGTGGAGATAGTAATGGGGAAGGAAAACTCAGGGAAGAGAATTTTATATGAGAAAGAACCATGAGGCCCTCTGCCTCCTCAGTAGCATGCGTTTAGTCCAGGATGGTGGATAGTCAATGGGAAAAGGTTTCAGAGTACATCAACCAAGTCTGAGTGCACCAAGGAGGGGTGATAGCGAGAGGGAATGTCTGCCAGGCATTCTGGCCTCCTGGCTTTGTGTGAGGGCTCCTAACAAAGGCTTGTGCTTTGGAGCAGCTCTCCTGGCTGGCCAACCCAGATGGCAAAAGCACTGGATTTACTGGTAGGGGAAACTCCTCAGTGCAGCTGTGGAGGAGATGGAGATGCTGATGGCTTTTAGAGCAATATCTGATTGCCCTTTCTGGGCACCAAAGTATGTCCCTGCACTGCACTCACTACCACAGCTGTCCTATCCCAAGTACCACAACCACTGTTCTTCCCCACCCCTACATCTATACCTGAGGCTGCACTCAGGTCTCTCCCTCCTGTCATTTACTCACCTCCCACTCCCAGCCCACACACTTCTTAATTCATAGACCCACACCCTCAACATTCATGCATGGCCCCACAGCCTCTTCCCTGTGCAGCCAACACACAGGCAGTGGTATGGGTGGGGAGCCCTTGTTTCTATACTGTCAGAAGCAAAATAGTCCTACATGTAGCAGGAGGCCACATCTGAATGGTGCAACCACAGGATCAGCCTGCCTCCGATTTGTAGCCTTCCTCTTCATTTACCATCAATGATTTTTATGTTAATAGGTACTACATACAATGTAGTAATAGCCTCCTGCAAACAACCAGGGTTAAAGCTATGCATTAAAACTGCAATGCTTAAACTGCAGTGTGTTATTCACTTGGTGCATTTGCACCTTCCAAATCAAGTTTAGGCAAGGCTTAAGAAAATGCATATTCCTACATTATGTTACATTTATTAGTATTCACCCTCAAACCCCATTGAAATCAATGGGAGTCTCTTGCAGACTTTATGGCTGAAACCTTTTGCCCTGCTCACAGTACTGAGATGTAAGTAGAAAATGAAGTAAAACATCAGTGTCTCCTAAAGCTACAAAAGAAACACCCAAATCTCCAGGTTCTGTGTCTGTAAGTTATATTTCCCACATAATGTCTTTAGCAAGTGAATTGTTTTTCTTTTCTGGGAAAAGCCCCGCTGCAAATTCCCTCACCCCTTCAGATCAGAGAGTTCAGGCTCAGATTGAAAGCTTGATAATGGAACCTGGGGACACAAGTTAACCATCACACTGGGGAGCCAGAGAGGCACTTTATGGATATCTTGAGGACACTGGGGTGCAAAGGAGATTCTCTCAGACCTTACATGGAAGGAAGAAGCATGTCAGCATTGCTGCTGCGTCTCATCCGGAGCTGTTCCTCATTCACTTGGAGAGGGAGTCATGAACTCCCACTCCTAATTAATCTCACCCTTGTTTGTTTCTTCTGATTCTTTAAACACACAAGAAACAATTCACAGTCCCTCCCAGTGAAGTTAATGCCATGGTCTGCGTTTTTCAGAGCTCAACTATTTCACTTCATGTAGCAAAACTACTGCTGCAAGGCTACGTTACGTGACGTTACCTCTGAAACAGAGAAATAGCACCAGCCGAAATTCACTTGTACTATAAAGCAGCGTTGAACCCCAAAGTTTTACTGGCACAGCCAAAGGCCAGTTCAAGAAGCGCTCTGGAAATTGCCTAATCATCTCAATGGGCTTGCTTGATCGCTTGCTGTATGGTGAGAACAATTAAAGCCTCTACAAAGACCCTTCTAAACCAGCAAAATAGTCATCAGTTCACCCAGGGAACCTTAGGTAGAATAAGTAACTTTTCATTTAAGAAATGACAGTATTTTAAGAACTGTATCTAAATAAATAGTTTGTATTTTAACTGAATGCTTCATCTTTGAAGGAACTCAGTGATGTGTTATTTTAACAGTGCCTCCTCCATCTTACTAAGATAACACAGAAGCATAAGGATTAGTCTCTCATCCTCACCTTCTCTGTTTTCCTCCTGATAGCAGCTGCCATTCAGTGCTAATGGAAAAGCCCACATGCACCGGCTGGGTGATGCTGCCAGGGAGAGGGAGGATGGTCTGCAAAGCCTCCCTGCATAGGACCCTATAGGATGTCACCTAGGCTATCAAGGGAGCAGCCACCCATAAGCTGGGGACATGGAGATGACATCCCCTTTGTCACAGCCCTTCACAGCATCACCCTGACACAGCCCCACCAGGAGACAAGGGGCAATGGTTGGTGGCCTATGGCTGGTGCAGAGCTGTCCAGTAGGCTGGCAGCCTTCAGGAGCTGACAGGCTGCATCTGCCCATGGGAGGAGGTTGGAGGAACACTGTCCGCCCATTGCTGCCTCTGGCAGCGTGAATGGAGGCAGAGCTCCAGCACCCACCAACCCAGGCTGGAACCGGCTCCCTTCGTTCTGACATCTTTCAGCCCATGGTCTGAAGCATCACCATCCTAGGGCTAGATCTGATGGTGATTTGCTAAGAAGTGCAATGGCCAACATGCTCTGTAGCTTCTGTTTTAAATGGAGATGTCAGGAGTCCCTTGGAGACATTGTTTAGCAAAGGAGCTTCAGTCCTGCCAGTCTGTAGATGAACTATCTTGGGAAAGTGGAATTGTTCCCATGCCAGGAACCAAATCAAAGTTATACCTTCATCCTTAGAAGTGCAGTTTTACCTTGCCTGACCCTCCCATCCTCTGGAGGACCCTGAACTTCAGAGGATGGGCTTTGCACGTTCATGCACAGGAAAAGAATAGGGAGAACAAACAAACACCCCACCCTCTTCCACTCATGTAAGATCAGAAAGAGTGTAGACTGAGCCCGGAGGACTGGATTTATGGATTCAGAAGAACCTCGTTATTAAAATGTTATGAAAGTTTTCCTCTCCTTTAAATGCATAAATATGCAGATGAAAGGAGCCATGTGATCTGGCCACTGGCCATGCTGCTGCAGGCTCAGCCTAATTATCAGCTGCCAGCTCCACTGCATTTTAAGTGGTGAACATGATTAAAGATGCACAGACAATTGAAGAAAGTTAGATCAGTTCTTACAAGGCCTGCTTTTATTTTATAACCACATGGCAGCTTGGCCTTGAGACTGAATCTGCCCTTACAAGCTGAGGGAGAAAGGTTCTGCTGATCACACGGTTTCTTTTCAACCACAAGCTCCATGTGCTTTTGAATTCATAATATTCATAGCAAGCTGTTTGCCAAGGCAAACTGCTTTGTTTCCTCCCTCTGAGACAAAAAGGGGCTTTTAAGGGGACCAGGTAGCAGAGGGTCAAACGCTGCAGAAGCGTGGCCCAAATGTTCGGTCTCCCAAGCAGGAAAGTGCTAGCTGTTTTCAAGGGTGTTGCAGTAACAGCATTTTGGGGGGTTTCTCCTTTCCTTAGGGATGGAAAATAACACTGAGAGACCCAGATAGTTTCATGCACTTGGGGAACAGCTGCAGTCCTGTGGGCAAGACAAAGAACTGGACTCCTCTTCCAGAGCTGCCGGGTTTTGAGCTGAGTGTCACTGCCATTGCAGCAACAGCAAGGGCAAACAGTCTGGCAGCATCTATCCTTTTGTCATCCGCATTCACTGGGGGATGGAGTCTGGCTCTGTGGAGTGGCAGATCCGTCAAGTCTCACACGCTGGCTGTGAATCTCGTTCCATGGGCTTTTACCTCAATGATTCCCACAGCTACAATGGGTCTTGTGCCTGTCCCAGTTCTTTCCTGGGCTTACTTGGCACGGTGGATGCAGCTCCTTGGCTCTGCTTGGGAGCCGCTGTCAAAACACACCATGCCTTGAAAAGTGGCAGGCTTCTGTGTAATTTGGTTTACTGTCTTTTCATGGCTTTCCAGAAAGACAAGTCTTTCCAAAACACAAAGCTTTGGCTGGTTTTTAGCACCACCATAGAGTGTGGCACAGCTACTCCTTATGGTCCTGGGAGTGAGCCAGTGTCTGCACAGCCACCACAGCCCATCCCCAGAGAGGCTGGAGTCATTGCATACCTGCACATCCCTTGGATGGGCATAGCAGCTCCGTGCCACCTTGACCTGCCAAGGGCTGTGCATGGCAGATTGGTTCCCCTATATTTATCATCTCCAGAGAAGACTGTATCTTAAGCTGGCCAGGTAGCACTTTGCATTGGAAGGGTGCATCTTGCTGCCAGCTAGTCAAGGTATCCTATTGCATGCATGTTCTCCTAATGCTTAAGCAGAGCCCCAGGTTCAGTTGGGATTTCAAGATGCCTTGGCTATGCACTGACTATGTGTGCACACAGACAGCAGGGTCCATAAAGAAACACCCTGGTCCAGGGCACCACGTTCACCCTGTCTCCAAGCAGCCCACTGCAGTGCTCCCACAAGGGACATTGGCTCGGGTGCCACCAGGCTGCACTTCAGGGTGCTGCCACCTCTGCTGTGAAGCCATGGTTCTCTATGGCCACAGTCATGGCCCTGTGCTGCAGCAGTGCTGAGAGGCCAGCATGTAGGGTGCTGTGGCCACACATCTCTGCCACAGGGGTGAGGTCTTGTCCAGGGTCTTGTGGCTGGCTATAGCAGAGGCAGCAGCCTCGGCAGTCTTTGTAATGAGCAGAGAGAAACAGGCCCCTTCTGGGGTAAAGCATTTGACCTCTGTTAGATAGCTACCCCTGCACTGGATGAATTACATCCTCAGACCGCCTATTGATTATAGAAGCAGCCCAGCTCAGACACAGACATAGGAAAAGAATCCTGCTCAAGGAGCCTGTTGCCAATACTCGGCTGTGTAAGCTAAGAGATACAGCTGGTGCACTCAGTGAGCTGCTGGAAATGTGACTCTGTCCTTCTGCTGAGCCGAGGTCTTCAGGACAGAAGGGGAGCCAGACTGTCTTCTCGCCCCCCTGATTTGCGAGTTAGATACTCACAAAGTCACTTCATCCTTTGAAAAGGAGCAGCACACAGATAAATGTAGCTCTATCTTTGCAAGATTAGGGCCTCCTCCAGTTTCTTGCTGATTTAACCACCTTCCAATGGGTAAATTGATGGGAGACAAAGCTGATTATTATGTCTTGTAATTGTGCAGTACCCACAGCCCCATGCTCTACTTGTACTAGGTTTGAGTTTTTAGCTCTCTTATGTCATATTATATTTGTCAAGACATAAACCAGTTAAAGAAATGCAGCTCCTCCATGCCAAAGTTATGCCTTAGGCAGCCCCGCTATAATTTCATGTTCCCCTCAAATGTTTCCTGTTTCAGTGGTGAGACTGCAGCAATGCTGTTGTTCCAGGATAACCAAGGATCCTTAAAGACCCAGTTTGTGCTTACAGATTTGCTAAGGTGGAGATTTGCATTTTCCCTATTATGCTTGCCCTGAGCTGCTTCCCAGATCGTGTTCTCCCTTTTAAGAATAAAGCAATGTTGGGCACTAACTGCTCATTAAAAGCTATTTCAAAACATAATTTCTTTCACTGTTTGATAAAATACACATGCCTCATCCTGGAGATTACTCTGTGGCAAAAGATAAGCAAAATGGGCCAGTTATCAGTGTTAACTATCCTATAAAAGCCATTCCATACTGATCCAATATATACAGTCAGGCCACGGAAGTCTGTTTTTCCTAAATCATTAATAATGCATAAGCATGCTGCTCTTTCTAGTCTCAGCCAGATGCCTCTGTATTATAATTCCACTCTCACTAATCTATTCTCTGGTAGAGGAAAAGAGGATTAATCCCATGCAGGGAACAGCAGGAATATATATATATATATTAATAATTCTCTGGGTTTTGTTGTTGGCATTTGTTTGCATTTAAACATGAGGACAGGGATAGGAAGGGGTTTCCTGTCACCCTGCTGGCTCTTCTCTCTTCTCCTCCAGGGCTGCTCCTGAGGTGCTGCTACAGCTGAGTGTTAGGACTTCTGAGAGCCTCTTCCCTGCAAGCAGCTGCCCTGAAGTCAAATGTTATCTGTAGATTTGCATCGCAACCCTGCTATCGACTCTCTATTTATCCACACTCCAGCCATATAATAGTGCTCCTTTGGGGCTAGTGAGCTGTTAAACGGATTGGTTCAGTGGCTGGGGAAAAAAATATCTGTGATTACATTTACAAGCCCAGTTCACAAACCCTTCTAAAAACTCCATTTTTATCAGTGAAGTGCAGGAAAAAAACACAAGTAATGAAATCGGAGTGTGAGAGCAAACAGGATCATCCGACTCTGGCTTTGCCAAGCCAAGGCGAAGCTCACCCACTGCCAAAAGGGTGCCACAAACTCCTTGCTTGCCCCTGCCTCCATGCTTCGGCCAGGTTATCTGGAGCTCCTGCTGCCTGGAAAACCAATTTCACCCACCAAAATGGCAGGAAACTTCCGAGCAAAGAAAAGAATGCAAGTATGCAAGATTAGAGAGAAAAAGATGGCTGAGTAAGTGCCAGAGCAGGGGAGAAGCTGCTGAGGAATTAGCACGTATTAGCAAAGAAAGGCTGGAAAAGGGGCAGGAGAATATGGAAAGCATAGGAGGAAGGGCAGAGCTGCAGCAGAGTTGGCTCAGCACACCTCGGCACAGAACCATTGCCCGTGTGCTTTCATGCTCTATTAAAGTAAAAGCAAATCTGTGTTTCTGGAAAAGCTTTCCCAGCACTTCCTTTGTACCATCCTCTATAGCGGGACTGGTTCACAGCCAGCCAGATCACTAGAGAGCCAGAAACTAACCTGAAAAATGCATTAGGGGGCCTACAGGGATGCTGGGGAGCGACTCTTCATTAGGGACTGTAGTGACAGGACAAGGGGTAATGGGTTCAAACTTAAACAGGAGAGGTTTAGATTGGATGTAAGGAAGAAATTCTTTCCTGTGAGGGTGGTGAGGCACTGGAATGGGTTGGCCAGGGAGGTTGTGAGTGCTCCATCCCTGGCAGTGTTCAAGGCCAGGTTGGATGAAGCCTTGGGTGGCATGGTTTAGTGTGAGGTGTCCCTGCCCATGGCAGGGGGGTTGGAACTGGATGATCTTAAGGTCCTTTCCAACCCAAACTATTCTATGATTCTGTGATTAGTACTAGTAAGGAGAGCCCCTGATGTGGAGCGTGTGATTGCATGAGTGTGGTCAGGAGGCCACGGAGGCAGTGAGATGGCTGAGAACCAGGATGCTCCACAAACCCCACTTATCCATCAACCACCAGTGCAGACAGAGGCTGACTCAGGTTAATTAAGGAAGGGCACTCTGGCTCTCCACTCCAGTGGCTGGGGCCTTCCACCCTGATGCTCCTTACAGGAGCTTACAGCAGCTTCTGAGCTATATTTAATGGGACTTCAACACAGAATCGCAGAATGCATGTAAGGGAGCTCTGGAGGTCACATTGTCCAACCTCCCTGCTCAAGCCAGTTGCAGAGAACTGTGTCTAGATGNCTCCTTACAGGAGCTTACAGCAGCTTCTGAGCTATATTTAATGGGACTTCAACACAGAATCGCAGAATGCATGTAAGGGAGCTCTGGAGGTCACATTGTCCAACCTCCCTGCTCAAGCCAGTTGCAGAGAACTGTGTCTAGATGGGTTTTTTAATGTCTCCAAGGAAAGAGACTCCACAACCTCCCCAGCCAAACTATTTGCAAACACAGTGTGAACAACCCAGGTGTACATGCGTGCTCTCTTCTACAAGGGAATTTCAGGGAAGACTTCAAGTTTTAACATGAGGGGTGCTTTATTTCACCATGATGCCTGGACTCCTGTGTCTAGTTGTCTCTTTATATGATAAGGCAACAGAGCCTGCTCTACCACGCCATTTCAAACTTACTTTAGTCAGCGCTGGCATAGGCTCCCTCTCCCCAAGTGAAGATAGGTCCTCCAGGCCCTGAGGAGCACTCCCATCCTCTTGACCCTGTGAGGAGCCAGCACAAAAGCTTACCTAGCAGAAAGCAATTACCTTTTTTTGCCAGGTCAGTTTTCTGCTTGTTTATCTTCCCAAGGTGACTTACCCCATGCTCAGATAAGCATCAGTGCCAGCAATCGGGCATGTAAGAGGGGCTGGGAAACCACACCGGATGAGACACGCAGCTGATGATGCCTAACTGTTGTGTAACCACAGCTTGAGCTATTCAGGTAACTACTATTAAAGCTCTCAGCCTCAGAAAACCCCGAATCACTAGGTGTAATACTGCACAAAGGGGTTCTTCACACCCATTCACTTCTATTTTGAAAGCACGGTGAGGAAGGACAGGATGATGGAAGTACGAAATATTCTGGATGACCCCAGCTGCAAGAGGTTTCATGCATCTTTTCTGTATTGACTCATAGCCTGCTTACTGATGGCAACCATGTGCTGTCTTACAACACCAGCAGAGGCAGACATGCTCTTCCTCAGCTGTGCAGGGACACTACCAGGCTGAGGGGATGGCTGTTGGGGAAGGGGCTGTTGCATGCTGTCCCCGGTGAGGTCCCAGGTGCCCTTGGATGCTTCGTGCGCCAGCTATTGCACTGCTCCATGTTGTAAAGAGCTTTCTTCTGAGGAAGAGCTGTGCTCTCCACAAGTCCTTGTGCTTGTTAGGAAGAGCCAAGCATACGGTTTCTTCCATGATCACAAGCTTCCTTTTGACTGTGCTGGTGGAAGCTGGTGAGCAGCTTTGTCAGTGTGAGGCTTCTTCCGAAAGCTGATCCCAGGGCTGCAGGCAGCTGAGGCTCACCAGAGAACTGGCATGCTCAAAGTCACTCACAATGAGTTTAATTTCCTTGCAAGCCATTTACAGTTTGGGTCTGTGTGACACACAGTAAAATTTAAAGGGATGGATTGCATATGATTTGTGCATCTATCAGCATAAATATAAATCATTTTGATCACTTAGCCTTCCACCAGAGATGAATTCTTCCCCTCATTCGAGTCAGTAGAAGAGAATCCATAGCCATGACTCAAACCCACAGCTAAAAATTGCGAAGGAAATATTCAGCAGTTTAAACAGGCAGAACCCAATGTTCTTCCAGTGTTCCTGAAAAACAAAAGAACAATTAAAGCAACAGCAACAACAAAGCAGGAGGGCTGTATCACCGCGTGGTGCTATGGACTAATGCTGGTGAGTCAGGCAAGGCCTGGCTGTAAATGAACAGCACCTCAAAAAAGTTCTAAACCTGAAAATAGCACTCTATTAATGAGCAAAATGGGTGTTGGCGAGGCATACATAGAATCATAGAATAGTTAGGGTTGGAAAGGACCTTAAGATCATCCAGTTCCAACCCCCCTGCCATAAGCAGGGACACCTCGCACTAAACCATGCCACCCAAGGCTTCATCCAGCCGGGCCTTGAACACTGCCAGGGATGGAGCACTCACAACCTCCCTGGCCAACCCATTCCAGTGCCTCACCACCCTAACAGGAAAGGATTTCTTCCTTACATCCAATCTAAACCTCCCCTGTTTAAGTCTGAACCCGTTACATGGCACGAAGGTACTAGGATTTAGGAAGAACTTGCCATACATGCCCTGTTTCATAGCCAGCCTCACAGTAATGGCACAAGGCTTCCTTTCAGCAGCGATGAGAAGTTCTCACGTTTCCTTCCTGCTAACAAAGGGCACCTTTCAGGACAGCTTTCCAGGAGACTTGCTGGAATTCCCAAGCTCTCCCTGTGGCAGAGGCGATGACCCCGAGCGGCATCGCTGTGGGCTCCCCTCCTTGTGCCGCTGGCTCAGCTCCACCTCAACGGAGCTGGATGGAGCTGCCCTGGCTCCGTGCTCTGCTGTTGTCTACACAAGAGTGCCCGCTATGAACTGGTTTTAAGCTGGTTTAATTAAACTGATATCAATCTCACTAACATAAACACAAAACAAGGAAAAAATGTATCCCTGCTTTAAATCCCACGTAATGCAGCAAATGGATGGCAAACAGAAGGTTGAAGGGAGGGTTAGCTGGCTTGTGCATGTTTAAATGTGGAGGTTGAATTTTGCATTTGATTTAAAGGCAGGCAACGTAGCTGCCGTCTAGCGTTGACAGAAGGTAGGACAGCAACAAGTTGAACTTGCAACAGTGAAGCCATTCTTACTACTCCTGTTGCAACGGGCAAAGCTTAAATTCTCACTGGATTTTAGCATGAAATTACAAAGCGACCTGGAAAAGGTGGGAGAAGAAAAGCAGATGGTGCCTGTGCTGATTTAACTGCATGTATCCTCAACCTGAGGAGCACAGGTACGGGGTTGTAGGAGGAAGCCTGTGGAGGAAGAGCCGCTGTGTAGCAAGTGCTGTGGCTGGGAGGAGGCAGGAGAGGCTGGGACAAGGCAGCATTGGAAGTGCTTTAGGGAAAGGCTGAGCTGCCTGAGCTCGGGGGGTAGTGTATTTGTGGATGGATGGATGGATGGTTGGATGGATGGATGGATGGATGTGGTGGGAGTTGCTGTTGTAGATCCACCCTGGGGATGGTCAGACTCTCAGAAAAGCTTTTTGTCTTGGCCTCAGGTCCTGGTGAGTATTTCAGGTATGTGAGGTTCCTCCCTGTGGCTTCTCTGAGATCATGGAGACTCTGGTAGAAGTGTGCCCCAGGAGAGGAAAACAGACCCTTGCAGACTTTCTGCTGCACCGTCTGGGATGAAGTATTGTGGGAAGCAACCACATCTTGTTCCTCAAAGGCCATCTGCTGTGCTCTCCAGTCATGCTCTCCTGATGCCAAATGCACCATATGGAGGTTTGATTCATCAACCAGACGTGCTGGGAAATGGGAGAGGCCACAGGACAGGCTTTCCTGCGAGTGCTGGGAAGGACAGATTCCACAGGCTGTGCCTCTGGAGCAGAATGGGCTGAGGATGGGTTGAGTCTGTTTGGTCAACAGATCTCCTTGTTGTTCATCAAAGTGAACTAACTCATAGTGCTTATTACTTCTTCAGGTACTGAAACCATGTCGACAATAGGTTTGCCAGCTCCTGCATGCCATGGCCCCAGTGCAGCTCCAGAGGAGGAAGCAGATGCTCGAAGGTGGCTGCTCTGCAGGCTCCCAGTTCTTAGCAGGTCCTAACTTCATCTGCTGAGTGCAGTGCTGGAATGATCCATTGCCTGACCACGTTATTAAGGCCTGGGGTGGAATTACACTGTGTGTCTCTCACCAAGATAAGTCCCATAAGATCCAATGGACAAAGTGATGCTTCCTATCCTTTTTTTCAAGTCATAGATAGAGCTGCCACATTGTTATCAGCCCATAGCATACCTATGTGAAAATCCAGAATCAGAAATGAATTGCTGCACAGTCCAACCAAGAAGAAACAGAGAGTGTTTGGGGCACTTTCTTTAATCACTATAGAGTGAAATACTAGGAACTAAAAATTTACTCGTTCAGATGATCCTCACTTGTCTATACAGGCAGAAAAACTGAGGCAGCCCCTATCATCACCCACTGAGTTTGCAGCAGAACTAGAGATAAAGCAATAAATTCCAGAAGGTATTTTTGCTGGCGTTTCCTAGGCTGACTATGAAATGGGTTTATCAGCTTCAGCACAGAGAACTGCTAATGGTGACTTCTCAGCTCCTGACACAGAGCTGCCTTGTATCTGTGCAGCTTGGGCATATTCTCTGTGGCACAGAGAAAACAGGTCCATCTTCAAAAGGTTGGACAGATATGACACATTTCCTGTCTTAGTCCTTAACTGTTAATTTAGGATTATCCCTATTGCAGGTAGGGTATCCAGAAGAGCCTGATATTGTTGGTAAACTAACACTTGAACAAGTACTTTGGATGGCCGCACGCAAAGAGTTGTGGTCAATGGCTCAGTGTCCGGCTGCAGGCCAGTGACGAGTGGTGTCCCTCAGGGATTGGGGTTGGGACCGGTCTTGTTCAACATCTTTGTTGCTGCCATGGACAGTGGGATTGAGTGCACCCTCAGCAAGTTTGCCGATGACACCAAGCTGTGTGATTCAGTGGATACGCTGGAGGGAAGGAATGCCATCCAGGGGGACACGCTTGTGAGGTGGGCTGTGAAGTTAAACCATGCCAAGTGCAAGGTCCCACACCTGGGTGGGAGCAATCCCAGGTACAGCTACAGGTTGGGCAAAGAGGAGATTCAGAGCAGGCCTGCGGAGAAGGACTTGGGAGTGGTGGTTGATGAGAACATGAACATGAGCCGGCTGCAGTGTGCACTTGCAGCCCAGAAAGCAACCGTATCCTGGGCTGCATCCAAAGGAGCGTGACCAGCAGGGCCAAGGAGGTGATCCTGCCCCTCTGCTCTGCTCTCGGGAGACCTCACCTGGAGCACTGGGTGCAGTTCTGGTGTCCTCAACATCAAAAGGACATGGAGCTGTTGGAACAAGTCCAGAGGAGGCCACAAGGATGATCAGGGACTGGAGCATCTCCCATACGAAGAGAGGCTGAGAGAGTTGTGGCTGTTTAGACTGGAGAAGAGAAGGCTGCATGGGGACCTCATAGCAGCCTTCCAGTATCTGAAGGGGGCCTATAGGGATGCTGGGGAGGGGCTCTTCATTAGGGACTGTAGTGACAGGACAAGGGGTAACGGGTTCAAACTTAAACAGGGGAGGTTTAGATTGGGTGTAAGGAAGAAATTCTTTCCTGTGAGGGTGGTGAGGCACTGGAATGGGTTGGCCAGGGAGGTTGTGAGTGCTCCATCCCTGGCAGTGCTCAAGACCAGGTTGGATGAAGCCTTGGGTGGCATGGTTTAGTGTGAGGTGTCCCTGCTTATGGCAGGGGGGTTGGAACTGGATGATCTTAAGGTCCTTCCCAACCCAAACTATTCTATGATTCTATGATTTTACTACTGTAACTGGATATGATAGAAAAGAATCATACCTTATTCTGCAATAAAATATGAAGACAGCATACATGCTGGGGAAGTTGCATGCTAACTTAAAGTCAATGCAATAGCACATCAGAGGAGTTATACAATCAAATGATTTCACTCTTTCCACCTTCCATTTAGCAATCAATGAAAGTTCTCCCTCCAGGGAAAAGCCAGATGAGGGAGGAGCACTTGGCCCATTGTTTTGCCTGGGGTGCAAAAAAGAAATACACCATGATTTATATGTTAATGAGCAATTCTCGTTAGGCAATGCATTCTGCAAGGTGTTGCAATGGGGGACTGGGTGGTTGATCCGTCAGAGGAAATTAATTCATCATCAAAGCAAGACAGGGAACTCCCTGGTGAGAGCTGTAAATAGGACTTTGGGAGAGTGACAGAGTGCTGGGTGGCATGTCCCTGCCATTAGAGCTCCCATTGACAGTCCCACCACTGCCTGCATTCAGGCTCTGACTCATGCCCATTATTTATAGAGCATTTCACATTCCTGGTCGGTATCCAGTCGATGTTGGCTTCAATTAGAATAAATGCTTATTGATTGAGAAGAGATGGGCTGGCTGATTAGCTCCTTAGGAAGCGGAGCACGCGTGGCATAGGGCAGGCTGGGATCCTTGCAGAGGCAGGAGCCTGGGAGGCTCTGAAAATCTGTCATGGAAGAGAAGTCTAGATTAAATCAATTCATTGAGAAGTCCATTTAATAAAGATAAATGGCTAACTTCATTAGGGAATTAATGATAGGCCTGAGTAAAAAGCCCAGTGGGAGTCCTGTTGACTTCAGCAAGTTTCTGATCCAGCCCAATATTTGCCTTAAAGCCGTGGTCCCCAACCTTGGTCTATAGGCTATTGAAACATAAGCGCCTGTAGCCAGGCAGTAATCAGCACAGACACACTATGCCTGTTCTTGAGCTAGATGTAAATGGAAACCAAGCATCTCGAAATGCCAAAAAAAGACAAACATTTTTATTTACCTTAACGAAGACATTGGGGTTTTTGGATACTCCAGAGAAGAGCCTTGCCTGGATGAATGCTCCCGGAGCACGAAATCACAGCACGTTTTCCCTTCCCCAGTCCTTCCTGCGTTATCATGAACGCTGCAAGATCTAGACGCCGTGATTGCCTTTGCTGAGTGTTTTGGCACCTGAGACATTTGACTCGCTAATAGCCTCATGCTGTGTATGACACACACCGCTGATGGGATTACACACTCTCCTCTTGCTCGGCACCGTAGTGGCTGGATGCCTGCGTTCGTTCAAATCGTTTACCCGTGCCTAAGCTAACCGGACCCTTACCGGTGTGCTATCAGGTCGGGACTGGTCGGGTCCGGCGGCTCCTTCGCGGGGAAGGGCTGAGGGTCCCGCCGTTGGTTCCAGTCGGGAATGACGGGGAAAACCGTCTGGTGCGTGCTGCACCGTTCCCCTCCTGTGGCCGCGACCGGCCGGTGCAGGCAGCTCCGAGCAGGACAAGCACAGCGAGCAGGGAGCACAGGCAGGGCTGCTGCGGGCAGCACAGGAGGCCGTACAGAATGGGGGGGGGGCGGCTGTATGAAAGGCGGAGCTGGAGGGTCCTAGGGGATGGAGAAGAAGGGTGGGGAATAGGGAGAGGAAGGGAGACAAGGAGCTGAGCAGGCAGTAGAGGGGTGCATTGAGGAGACAGAGCACTGAGAGGTGATGGATGAAGAGCAACGCTCTTAAACATGAGTTTTCTTTTTTGTTTTCTTTCTTCTTTTCACCTTTCCTGCTGTTATTTGAAGAATGTGCGTCCCATTGGGTTCATGGCCAGGTTGTACTTGGCCAATGTGTGATATATGAACTAAAGCAGGGATACCAAGCTGGCCAAGCTGCCTCCCCTGTAATTTCCCCACCCTAGGGACAGGGTGACCTTGCCGAGCACAAAAAGCAAGTGATCAGTGGGATCAAGAGGGAAAGGCTTCAGCGTGAGTCACCGACACTGACAAATCCACAGGAACAGCAGCTCTGTAAATGATGAATGAGTCCTTTCATTATTCATGCCTATGTCAGGTGCTGCCAGGGAAAGTCCCATTGCAATCTGCCATTGCCTGCATGCTGCCTCGCCAGAGATGCTGCTGCTGCTGCTGCTGCCACACGGGCAGGTGCTCACGGGATGCAGTTTCTGTGCAGTTTTGCTTTGCCAAATGCCAGATGAAATATCGGGGCACGGAAGTGCAGCTGAGACATCACTGCCTTTTAGGGGTCTTTTTTTTATGCTGTAGGCCATTAGTGGATAGGTTTCAAAGTTTAATAGTCAGGGTATTCAGTATTAGCAGCTTGTACTGTAGGTCACACAGCACGTTATGCAGGAGGATAGACTGAAGGATAATAATGATGGTTTCTAGTGGTTAAGATCTAACACAGGTCTCATCTACTATTCTGTCTGTGGCCAGCGATAGGGAAGGAAATTCCCTTGGTGTTCACACACAGAGGAGCAGGAGTAAAATCACTTGAGCTGAACCATACCTCAGTCCCAGGGTTTTCACATCTGGCCTAAACCTCTGGATCTGAGTCTGGGATGTGCTGCCCAGAAGGGATGTTCATACCTGACCTCCATGGCTCTTGTACCCTGCAGCTGGAGCTCTAATTACCCATGTCATTATCTCTGCCTGCCCTGCTGGAAATGTTATCAAGGAGTACAGGGATTCACTAGAAACACTCCTTCCAATGTAGGACGATGTAATTATTGCCATCAGAGAAGGGAATGACTAATAAGGATCTTCAGAGAGCGTTTCATTTATCCTTCTCTCCATGGCTTCAAAGACAGTTTTAAAAGGCATAATTAAGTAGCTCAAGTGCTAAAACTGCCTTGGCTCTTTTAGCTAATTTCTTTCCAATATCAAGATATAAAGTGGACAATAATTTCCCAGCAGGCCAGCATCACCACCTTTAATGAGCGAATGGAGCTTACATCTGTCTGCTCTCCTGTTTTGCTCCTGCTGTGCATTTCTACCTGTTGTGCACTATTTTCCCTGCTGATTCTAGTAATAACCCCCAGAAGAGGTGACTGCCCCACTTCCATCTCACTCCAGCTTTTCTTTGCAGAGCAGCTCCTCAAACACACAGCAGAATGCTGGTTTTTGATAACCATTCGTATCTCTATGAGAGATTAGCATGATTTGGCAAGAGACTTGAACAGGCTGGTTCATTTATCACTCAGCACTGGCCTTTTCACTAGTTTGGTAGAGCATAGGATGTGTTTCAGTCTTTCTGGGCCTGCCCAGGGACAAGTTTGACATCAGCATGGGTGACTATGCTCCTGTGCTACCTTGACCAATCATCCCTGACATGAACCCACAAGCTGATAGTGTTACAAAGCCTCCTTTGCTTAAAATAGTCTACATAGCACATTTCCACACAGTTGAGACTTGGCTTTATTTTCCTGTGAGGATGACTAAAATAGGGAGAAGTCCTATGTAACACATCAGGATCTCAGAGCATGACCGTGGTGGTCTGCCCCTTCCCAACTCATGGATGCTCACCCCATCTGTTAACAATTCGGAGCTTGTTTTCCTAGCACAGGTACAGTGTGGATGGAAGCAGGGAAAGGGCTGCATCTGCTCTCCCATCCCATGAGTGCATCAACCTTGCCCCTGTTAACGGGGAATGAATGACTGCAGTTCGTCCCTGCTTCTTCGAGTGGATTTGTCCTTGTGGTATCAATGTCAATGCTTTAAAACCATGCCAGGGACACAGCCAGGTCCCCAGTTCCCATTGAACCAAGTGTTTTGTAGTACGAATTTTGAAGGAGGATGTTCCTTTCTGTTAAAGCAAATCTATCTGCTTTAGGTTCTTTCTTCAGCAAAATGTCTTAAAATGAGTTATTGGAAAATAATTTTGGAAGGGTAAACCATCCCCATTTCCCCCTCTCCCCCCCCCCCCCCCCC
>NDXB01003830.1:20813-39933 GCA_002631895.1 Agapornis roseicollis | reverse complement strand
CCCCCCCCCGATGTTTAAATAAGCTCAAGGATCCTTTTCTGACCTTTCTGAAATGAAGGCAGCATCCAAAAATAGCAAAGCAGATGTCTGGAATTCCTTTGTACCTGCATGTGTCAAGAGAGGCTGCCAAAGTTAATGTCAACATAAAGGAGGAATAATGAATTTGATTAGTTTTATTGCTTGTCCCAGTGCTACTGAGAGGTGCCAATCTGTTTGCAGGAACTTTCAGGCAGATAAAGACCTCAGCAAACGAAATACTGAATATGGGGTAAACCTATTGAGCTTCCTAAATGATTAACTACACATCATCTTTCTCACACTGGAGACTAATTAGCAACAGCAGACCTTTTGGTAGGATATTCAAAACTAGGCCAGACATTTTAATCTGAGATGTAAACCCAACCTTTCTGCTCCACGGCTGTGCTTAAATGAGCTGTTCTGCTGTAAGATGTTACACACTGGCTTTTGCCTCACTCTTCCATCACTGGATACCAGTCCTGTTTTGAAGTGGGCAGCTGCTATGTCTGCCCCTGACACCATGATGCACGGCCCAGCAGCAATAGCATCAGTCAGTGCAGCATCGGTTACGATGAGCAGGAGGCCAAGCCTGCAGCCAGCGTGTCCCAGCTGCAGAGGCTTTGCTGGGTGAGGTTGATGCAGTCCAAGTGGCTGCTTCAGCAAAGATGGGACTTTGTGCTATGAGTTGTGCCTGAAATCTGCCTTGCTAGATTGACATTTTCAGGTGGGAGCTTTCTGAGTTGCCCAGAAGAAAAGCTCCTATTGGAAATAATGCTTAGTAATAACAGTATGAAAGGCCAGGTTGGATGGGGCTTTGAGCAGCCTGGTCTAGTGGAAGGTGCCCCTGCCCATGGCAGGAGGGTTTGAACTAGATGATCTCTAAAGCCCTTTCCAACTCAAACCATTCTATGAAACTTTGCTGCTCTAGGTGACATCTCACCACCTGGTCATAAGAAACTCTTTAAAAAAGTGAATTTAGACAGAAACTAATACGATTTCCATCACTCATTTAACATTTGTGAAAAGACTGTATTTGGTTTTGGTTAAAACCCTCTGTATTAATTACTTAATTCTTTACAGACAGTCAAATTCTGTTTACACTTTGATGAAACTGCTAAAATATAGATGGCAGCTTGTAAAAGCACAAGGAATCTAGGCATGTCCTTCATTTAAACTCAGTACAGTCATTTCTGTTATAAATGTATAGGTGAGAGAGGGAACATAGGCATGTGTGTACCTGAACCAGTTGCTAAAATACTTTTCAGTCAATCTACTCAGATGATAATACTGATAGCCAAAAATAGAGCTGGCATGTTTATAAACTATTGCATGAAGAAGAGGTAAATCCATTATAACCATGCGCTTACTACTGCGGGAAATTCAGGGATACGTGCCTTTGGCTTGTATATATGCATGCACATGTTATGTACATAGCATATAGATTACATTTGTGTTAAATATATAATATATAGATTACATATGTGTTATAATATATATAAATATATATATAAATATAAATACTTTATATAAATATATAAAGTAGCAAAAAGTACAACTTCCGTAGGTTTAATGTTCAGCTGGTTGGAGGAATGCGCTAGCAACTCCATCATCTTCCAGGAGAGGGCAGTCATATATATGGCCACAGGGTTTAGAAGCCGTTTGCAAACCCAAGCATACGCAAAAGAAACGGCTAATCTAAAAAAGATGAGAACATTTATTTCAGCTTTCATGACTGCAGTGCTGCTCTCAGACTAAAACATGACCCTGAACTTCTGAACCATCACTCTGGGGTCAAAAACACTCTCCCTAATGCTACAACCGAAGTTTTCACAGGCTTCCTAGGCAAAGTCCCATTATAAGCAGCTGACAGATAAGCAGCGTATAAAGCTCAGTATAAGTACCATGGAGCAGGTGGTCAGTTGACATTTTCTCTTTGCACTGCTTCGTCGGCAAGTCTTGCAGAAGAACTGCATTACCCCTTCCCTACAGCTCAAGGACCTCAGCAACAAGTTAGCAGCTACATCACTAAAGATCATTGGAAAGGTGCTATTAGTCTCTTTTGTTATGCTAATGCCAGGTGGAAGTCAACACAAGTATTAATTGCAAAGCTGTTCAGCTGAAGTGCTTGGAGCCAGGCAGGACTCCTAACACAGCTGAGCAGCTTTGCGTTGTATTTTAATTAACCCAACAAGAAAGGCAATTGAAATGAAATGTTTTCAGTTGTGCTCTCCAGCGCTAATCAGCTGCTCATTATCTTTAATTGCACCGTTTCCAGCTCCGTAAGAGAGGGATGAGCAGGAGCGTTTTGTAGGTGGGGTGAGTACAGTAAGCAGAGGGTGAGAGGGGAGAGAAGCCCAGTGTTTGTGTAGAGAGAGCTGGGTCGTGTCACCAGATTCAGGGGTCTCCTTTCAGCTCCTTCTAAGGCCTGCACTTAGAATCATTGAATCATAGAAGAGTTAGGGTTGGAAAGGACCTTAAAACCGTGAGACTTTGAATTCTTAAGGAAATATTTATAGTTTACAGCTGCCTCCAGTTCATTATTTTCCTACATCTTCCTTTCCACCAGTACAAGATGGTTAATCAGAAGAATGAGAGCTCTGTTAGCTCTTGCAGCTTTTGGGTACCATGTTCAAATGGTCTTTTCTATCTTGGTGTCTGGTGTCATGCTTCTCTGTCCTGAAGACCCTCGTGTCCAGTATTGATATGCCTGTCTCCTTTAAGTGTTCTTTGTCACTGATTTAATAATCTGTGCCACCTCACCAAAGTTGCTTTAGTCTCTGTGTTTTGGGAATCCTTTTGGAAACGTTAAGTATCTGCATGAGCCTCGGAATTTCAAGGTTTGATAATTTTCCTCATTCTCATTTATTGCCAGTCTTGTAATATTTAATACTGATAAATTTGTGTTACTCATAAAAGGACCATTTCTATGGCTGTAGATATATGCATAAAGCAATATTTTGCAGTATTGTACTGTCTAGTGAAAGAGATGTGGGTAGTGGATAATAAGCTGTGGATAAATTACCCAAAAGAATGGAATGCTTGTTTGGAACATTCAAAAGCCAAATTAAACCCAGTGTAATCTAGAAAAAGACCCAGACAAAAAGCCAGATTTTGTATATGGTTTTATCAAACCTTATCCAATAGATTGAGTTTGCAGAGCCATCCCACCTCTGACATCTTATATATCCACATCACTGATAAGAGCTAGCAGTGTCAGCTATTGCCAGATTCCAGACTAAATAGTTCACTATAGTGCAAATGCAGGTGAGCAGCAGGGTAAACCTTAGAGCCAGAACACCAAACATGAAATCCTACTTTTGGATATTGAAAGTGCTCAGGGGAATGTATAGGGGCTATAACCAAGCTGTAAGTATTACATACTGTTGGGTATTGGCCCAGTCCCCCGAGAGCTGATGGCAGAGCTCCCACTGAGTTCAGTGCTGCTGAATCAGGTGCTATGTGATTGCCTGGCCCTTGGACAAGTAGGAGCAGAGTCTGTGCTGAGCTTGGAGATGGTCCCTGCCACTGTGGCACTGTGTGCCTGAGCAGGGCTGTTGGGTAACACTACAGCGTTTCCCTTCAAACAGAGGCACCAGGCTCAGCAGCCTCAGCTTTTGCATGCTACAAAGCCAAGGGAAGGAGCAAAACCTATTTTTTTTCCTCCTCATAGCTGAAGATCCATAACTTGGTGTCTGAAAGCCTTTGGGATCCTATGGTTCATACCACATCAGGTCTCAGAGTTAATGGCTGTGCATTTCCATCCTGCTGTAAGCTGTTTTGTGATGGATGCAGTTCACATTGTGTGAGCAGATCTTGCACAAAGGTTATCACTTTCTTCCTATATTTTTATCTCCCCCCCCCCCCCCCCCCCCCCCCCCCCCCCCCCCCCCCCCCCCCCCCCCCCCCCCCCCCCCCCCCCCCCCCCCCCCCCCCCCCCCCCCCCCCCAAAAAAAAATTGGTTATTAAAAACATAGTTCATCCAATATTTAGTAGGTACTAACACCCAATTGCTTTATCGTTCCTCATATCTTTGGAAAGCCTCTGTAACCTTTTCATAAAGCTGAAGGTAAATGACCACCATCATTACGAAAAGGATGGGTGTAAATGACCACCAGAAATATTTACTGTGTGTGACAAGAGCTAACAACTAGCCACATGTGTTGGAGCACCAGCCACAACCAGACCACTCGTGTTTGGATGGGTGTGATGTATTTCAGGGTTCCCACTCATACTGTTAGATGCCATGTAATGCTGTGGGTCAAGTTTATTCCTAGTGTTAAGTTCAGCGGAATCAGGTCATCTGCCTTTGGGTTACTGGTGCCGCAGCAGGGACTGCTTTGGCCCATGGTGTTTAATTCTGTTATATTCAGTTTAAATTAGCATTTGGTTATTTCACACAGTAGGCAGCCTTTACCTTTTCTCCTGACCTCCTGATGTGTGTGCCCCCATGCATCATCCTCTGTCTTTGAAATATTATTCCTCTTAATCCTGTTGTACCTAAGTGAAGTATTCACCAGTGGAGAGAGAAGGGTGGATTAGAATCATAGAATCACAGAATAGTTAGGGTTGGAAAGGACCTTAAGATCATCTACTTCCAACCCCCCTGCCATAAGCAGGGACACCCCACACTAAACCATGCCCCATAGCTGCTCACCTCTCCACTAAGGAGTGGGGTGAAGCTGAGGAGTTTTGCCAAAGGAAAGAATAGCAGCTAGTACTGTTGATACAGATAGAAGTAGAAAGTCTGCCCCCAGGACAGCTTGTCAAATGGAGCCTGCTGTGCCATTAATTACTGTTCCAAGGTACAGATGAAATACGTATGCGATAGAAGAGGTTTGCTTTAATGTCTTGTTCATGCAATTTTTTGAAGAGACAGCATCAAGCCAAGCTTTCAGCTCATACACAGCAGGTTTTCTTTCCTTGTTGCTCATAGACTCTTGTCATTTCATTCCCAAAACACAGACTGTAGCTCTGGTTACAGACCTCAGTCAGAAAGCTGACTTCTTCCTGGGGAACCCATGGGAAGGGCTCTAAGACTGACAGACTGTCTGTGGCCACGTCAGCTCTCACATCGATATTTAGAATTGTGAGAGCAATCCCAGAGTCATTTTGTTTATTAGGGAATTCCAATTGAAATGGAACCCTACCCAACATAAAAAGCATAAAATGGAGAATTATAGTCCAGCCCTAGTTAGTATTTTTGTATTTCATATCAAAAGCGTACCAAGACCTTTAATTAAAACATAACACAAACGTACAAGTTATAGAAGTACGCTGAGGTCTTGGCCAGGGCAGGAGCTCCAGTGGTAGGTGCAGTGTAAACAAGTCCAAAGCAGCTCCTGCCCCAGACAGTTTGCAAGGGGATCCTTTGCAATCTACAGAGGGAAACTGAGGCAGGGAGAAATTTAATCCTTGATCAGTGCCACAGAGGCGATCCCTGGCAGAGCCAGGAACTAAACTTAGCCTGCAGGGCCCTGGCGGCTGCAGCCCTTTCCCCGGGACGGGCTGCATTCCTCCCCTGAATACTGTAGAGCAATAAATAGCAGCAAGCAGGGAAAAGGAAAGGAGAGCTGGGGGCTCTCCGCTGGGGCTGGAGGTGACCTGATGAAGCAGTGAAATGGCCACGGAGGAGGATTTGCATCTGGGAGAGCTGTGTCTCCTGCTTCAGAGTGGCATGGGGGAGTGGGCAGTGGAGGGAGGAGGGTCAGGAGGGAAGGTGAAGGTGAACGCCAGAAATAGAGAGGCAAGTTTCCAGCTTTGTCCTGAGAGGGTTGAGTCCTACAGGGATGGGTTTGAGGCCAAGCACAGCCCTGCTGGGTTTAGGGAGTTATTGAGGAGAAGGCCCTGGCCAGGCTTCCTTTGGAGATGGGAGCAGCCCCTACACCCCTGCAATGATGACAGTCACTGGCTTGCTATAATGTTTTGTCCTCCCAATTTCTCTAGCTGCAGCAGTGCTTGTTTTCCTGCTGGGTTATCTGTAACACCCACACCACATCCCAGCCATCTCCCATCGCTTCTCCGGCAGCCCCTGCTGCAGTCCTGCTGGCACACCAGCCTCCTTGTTCGATCTCCACCTTCCTCCTGTGTAACCCATTACCCTGCCTGTGTCCCCATGACCCTGCCTGCATGACGGGCAGGGATGGAGATGGCACACACTGGCCAGCTTCAGGGCTCTGTGCATGCTGCACGGCTGGCTTGGCCACACACACTGGCTGTGCCAGACTATCTCCTATCAGGCAGCCTTAAACTGGTCCAATCTCTCCCCTTTAATAGAGACCCAGATGTTTTCTTGGAGCTGCGGGAACTTCAGCGCCTCTTGGACCTCATCATTGCTTAGATCTAGCTGGTGGGCTGAGGATTTATTACCAAAGGGAGTGTGCAAACCTTGTTTCTTGAGGAAACAGCGATGAAAATGAACATTACATTGGCAAGAAAGCACCCAGCGTACTCTGCCTGTAGACAGGAGGATGGGCATTATTTCAGTGCCAGCAGCGTGTGTCTTTCCAACAGCTTCCTTTAATCTGAGGAGCCTCACCAAAGAAGAAGGGAGACCTTAGGAAGGGAGGACCAACAGCAAAGGTGCGTTTGGCCAGGCTGCACCCATTGGGAGGAGTGGGGAAGGCAGTCGTAACCTTTATAAAGCAAGCAGCCGGGTTTCTGACTGCATGTGTGCTGAAAGGAAAAGTGCACTTTGCCTTCTCTCTCTCCTCTTCCTCCGCTGAAACATTCAGCTTGAAGGAAAAACCTTCTCTCCAAATGGAAATACAATTGCCACATTGCCCTTTGCAGCAGAAGGAACTTGACATTTGGCCATATGTGGAATTTCCTTAGATGTGGACTCTGCGGTGAGATAGATTTCTCTTAGGCTTCTGCTGCTTTCTGAATTAAAAGGGGAAAAAAAATCAATGGTTGTTTAATTTGCAGCTCTTCAGCCTTGGGCCTTCTCTGGTCTACTCCATGCAAGTTCAACACCTCATTATGGTAAGGTTTTGTATCTTTTTAAGTATAATTTTGTGATGAAATGGAACTAACTGTATGCTGATACCGTATTTCCAGAACGCCAGCATCCCTGGTTAGTCCACATTAGCTGCTGCAGAGGTGGCCTGGGAATGGCTCTTCACATCTGACTCTGCTCTGCACAACATAACCATGATTTTATGTGAATGGTGCTCTTGGTTAGCTGTATTCCAGGGCTTCAGAAGCAATCATTCACCTGCTACTTCTAATTCATTTCATTTCTGTGGATTAATAACATGATAGATGAGGGATGGATCCAGGGTACCTCAGGAATACTGACTTGGGTTTGTGCCAAAGAGGCGCAGTAGGGACAAGTAGGGACTGAGAACTGCAAGAGGCAGCCCCAGGGGATGTTGGGAGGCAGCAGCATCCCTGTTTCTGCGCCGAGATGGGAGCTCTTGGTGTTGTTTAATTGCATGTGGAAACGCTGGGATTCCCATAACTGCTCCACTCCAGTGAGCGTGATGCCTGTGTGCAGAAGCGGCAGTGGGAGAAATTTGGTCCCCAGATGAGCCCTGGAGGAGAACTGGGGAGTGAGAAAGAAGAAGCAGCTTCGTGCATCAAATTAGGAAACTGCAAGGATGCTTGTCCCTACAGTTTTAAAGCATAAAGCGTCTGATCTGTGCTTCCTGGATGCCTCACACTTTTCACGAGTGCTGAATGGAAACACAGACTTTTTTCTCTTACCTTTTTTCTTTTCTAATAGCAATAAGCAAATTAGATTTATTGAGGCTCTCCTGTTTGCAAGCAGCACTCCAGTTTGACAGCCTGACAGTGAGTTCTCCTGTTCGCCTGCTGTAGAGCACAGCCCAGGCTCCCCTGCCACAGCCTCATGGGATGAGCCTAAGAAATGCACCTTACCCCCTTCCAGGATTTCCTCCTCTTCATGCTGGCAGGGGGAGAACGTGGATCCCCTCCCCAGGGTCTGAGTGCCTGTCACCCTGCAGTGCCTGGCTCAGCACGGGGATGCTGCAGTCCTGGCCCAGGCTTCCCACCCCCAGAGCTGAGCCCAACCACACCAAGGCAGTCTCGAATTTCGTCTTGAGGCAACTGGAGGTGCATGTAGTGAGAAACATCAGTTGGAGAACTTAGAACAAACTTAATCCTGTTTTCAATGAAAACTGCTTGGAAGTACTACCTATGTGCTATTGAAGCAGTCACAAGGAAGTTTTCCTTTTGTACCAGCTACATGCCTCACCCTAAACGTGACTTGGAGAGGTCACTTACGTGGTGATAATCTGCTTTATTCACTGTTCCCACAGAGTCTTGTCCCCTTTGCAGAAACCGCCGACAAGGTCACCGCTTCCGTTAATTGTGACTGTGTTTATTGTGAGACAGAGGCGGCTCCAAATGACTGAGAATGAAAGCTCCTCCCAGGTCATTCCTTCTGTCAAACACTGGTGACAAACGGTTGCCAAGAAGGAAAATGAAAGCGGGTTGTAAAGTGCACCATGTTACGCACTTCACAGATACCCAGGTGAATAATATCCCCTGCTGTTCAACTCTGATTCCATTAGCAGTCCCTTAATCCTGTCTTCTAGCATGGCAGACCTTTGCTCTGTGTTGCGGAGACAGCAGTTGCTTTGGTAGAGAAGATCACTTGGACGGGTGATCAGATGGAGCATCACCAGATCTCTCTGGTGCACCCTTTCTGGTCATTCCCAAAAGCATAGTTTGCTCCTGTTCAATTTTGGGATGAAACTCTGATCTTGCGGTTACCTGTTGTGGCTAACCTTGGCCAGTGGCAATTTCAATGACATATTTTCATCTTGGTGAAGGCCTCTTGCTGTTCTTTGCATAGAGCAGGGAGAAAGTATCCCAGGGGAATGAGAGATCCTTTATTTGAAGGTAGGACTGGTTTTGGCTGTTCTAAATATTCTGCATTGATAATGCCCTCTGTGGGCCTGGTTTTAATAAAGACTGAAGGTGGGTGAAGGTGCAGGCTCCCTTTGACCTGTGGTGGAAGGAGGAGGCTTTTCCTCCCCCAAAGCACATTGCAGTGTTCCCAGGATGATTCAGAGTGTCTGACACCTCACCTTCCTTTATTACCAAACCGATACCCTTAATCATGGATGGCCGCAATTAGTCCCCAGAGCACTGATAGTACATGACAAATGCTGTGGCTTTTGTCTTCTGAGAGGATGATACTGCACCTCTGTAATTCCTCTTGGGATTTTCCAGCTCTGAAGCCCTTGTCAGCCAACAAGCTGTGTAGGGAAGTTATTGATTCCTCTCGTCTCCACCTCCCTGCCCAGTTAGGCTGATTTATAGGAATTTCCACAGGAACCACTGAAAACCTGGCAGAGCTCATTCATTTGTGAAACTTCTAAAGACTTCCCTCATGGCAGAGACCATCTGTTTGCCCGAGCGCTATTTTTGCAGCTGCCAAATCAGGTTTGCAAGGCTCTCACCTTCCTCTCAAACCCACCACTTGATACCGTAATATTTACATTCAGGACTCAACACTCCTTTTTTCCACCTGGGCTGTGAGGAGCAAATGCAGCTATGCTCTGCTGGGCAAGACTCAGCCTTAATCCCCCTGAACCAAACAGCACTAATGCCATTAAACCCAGAAGGAGCAAGATCAGATTGAGGTGTATAATTTTTCTTGTGTTTTCCGTTCGCTGTGAGACTATTCAGTAATCCCTGGAACATTTGCAGAGGGAGCTCCCATTATTGCTAATTGCAACTGTGCATGAAAATCTACCATGTATTGATGGGAAAACAGCTTCAGCCTCAATCCCCTTGTGCTGGGTGACTCCTGCAAAGCCTGCCAGCAAAGGACCACTTGTGTTTATCAGCAGATGCTGAAAGCCAGGCTCACTCTGTCGCACTCACCTTCTCTCCATCCCTGTGAATATGCACTTCACTTGAGAGCTAGGGCAGGCTCATTTTGGTACCCAGGGTGTCAGGAGACATTACCAGCAACAACTGTGACAGCTCAGAAGCCGATTTTGTCCTTTAGATGTAGTTTTTCTATTTCCTCACTTAATTGCAATAGCCTTTCATAACTTCTCCCCAGAGGATGGAAGCACTTATAAATTAGATGAGACTAAAACGCCACCAAGATTCAGACTATCCACTCAGTTCTTCTTTAAGATAAATCCTCTTCCAAGTCTTTGATCTTCTTATATTATTTACCATATATCTGCACGCTTGCATAAAGTATTTCTCTGTGAGGCAGCAATTATCCCTGGTAAAGCTCACATTCCTTGCACATAGCTGGAATTTCTCCCCATTTTCTCTTTGAATGTGCAAAATTATTTTCCCTGCCATTGGGTTGGTGTCATCTGACATAGTTAATCTTCTAATCTTCTCTCTGGGGTGACATCAGAGGAGATGATGCAGACGTTTCCTTTCTTGACTACAAACTCAGATTCAATAGTGACTAGCAAAAACTGTGTTAAGAAAATGACTTAAAAAATGGAAAGTTATGATATATAACTGTTATTATAGCTATTTGGCTATTACTTTTATATGTGTTCTTTCCTAGAGGACCGGTTTAGCTGTCATCTGTATCTTGCCTTTTTTCACTCAATTTCCCTCCACTGGATGCACCCACATGAGATCCTGTCAGTGCATCAGCTTCTCTTGTGATTGCCTTATTATGCTTCCCATCCATCAAATTGGAATGTGAGCAGAGTATGTCAGAAAACAATAATGAAATAAAATCCCAATTATCGGGACTTGCTGGGCGCTCGGCCTCTAGTCTGAGCTGGGCTGCTTTCCTCAGGGCAGGCTTCTGCAGTTGATGTGCAGAGGTTGAGGCCCATCTGACAGCTCTGGAGCCATTCCTCTGCGATGTGCACATGGCACAGCATCCCATGGACCCTAGATCTGGCCTGTAGGTCCCCTAGGTATGGCCAAGGCCTCCCCAGTGACTCAGGAGCAGGGGGGGGGATTGGCCAGCATGGTCCTCCCTTGCTTCTCTGCACTTTATCTGGGTGCAGTTCCAAAGCTGTTGTTAGTCTTACCCCTTACGCTACAGGCCAGAAGGTGCTGTGCTCTCCCCACCAGCTACAGGGCTTTCCAAGGGGAGAAAACCACTCTTTGCTAACACGTTCTTAATTGTGACTCCCGAAGAAAACAGCATGAGGAGCTTAAAGCTTGTGCTGAATTTATTCAGCTCATCTATCAGTGAAAGCAGCAATATTTAGCTTGTCTGAGTGTGGGTCATGCTCTGTAAATGCCCCCATGCCTGGGCATGGTCCCCACCAGCAGGACTGTGTTTTGGGCCCTTTAGAGCTCTGAGACAAGGTCACCCACATCCTGATGCCAACCTCCCTATATCAGCCTGCATTTGCTCCTCTAGCCCTATTCCTCCCCTCCCCCTGGCCAGGCTGTGAATCCTCCCATATCCAACAGGCAGAAATCTCTTCACACGGCAGGGAAAACCCAAGGGAATTTGCATAAATTAGAAGGGAGAAGATCATTTCAGCCATTCTCTATTTAAACTGCATGGAAATCACACTGATGGGAGATAAACATGCCTGCCAAAGCAGGCAGTAAGGTTCTTGCTTCAATCTCATGGAAAATTGAAGATTTAATAATCAGATCTGACTTGGTAAGCTAAAGAAATCATTCTCTCTTCTTGTGGTTTCTCTCTGCCAGGAGAGAGAAAGGCAGAAGGAAGGAGAACAACCTGTCTATGCTGCTACAGCGGTGACTAGCTTAGCAAAGCCAGTGATGTTAGCCACCAGTGATGTTAGCAGGTGGCCAGCATCCGGCAGGGCCTGACATCCCTGTGAGGAGTGCAGTTCCCTGCTTTTCCTATGAGATTTGGATGAGACTGGCTCCATTCTTGAATGGGAATGAACGAGAGGCGAGTCAGCAATGGCAAAAGCCCTGGTCCAGCTGGGAGTTTTCAGGTGGATCTGGCCCTCTGGATGATCAGAGGGTTGAGCCTGTCTGGTTGTGGGAAAATTATGACCCCTCATGGGATTTAAAATCCTACATACTAGGTTTTCCAAGGCATTTAGGCACTTAGATCAGCAGTAGAATGGGATGTGTAAACTTCTAGTTTAGAAAGTAAGTCCTGCTACATGGGCCCTAAGGTGACCGTGTACTTGTACTATTGTAGGTGTCCTGCACCCAGGTTTTCCCACATATCAGCTCAGCTCCAGGTTCTTGGTGTCTCAAAAACCCTTTGCACAGTCCAGAGTGTGGCTTGTCTGAGATTTGTGGCATAAACAGCAAGTAAGACATTTATATTTCCTCCTGGAAAGCTCCAGAGAGGCCACTCTAGCAAGAGATTAAGTATTTCCAGATGCATCAGGGCAATGCAACTGTCCTGGACCAAATGAGTCCAGTTAAAGCTTCTTTAGGAAATACTCCAATGACTCCCTCCCATAAATTACATTTACGATCCCACTCATGGTACTTGTGGTGGGTTTTATGTAGTGGACTATCTGTCGGTACAAGTATGAAGCAGAAAGATCCATGGCTGGTTCCCACTGTGTGTTGAGGGATAAGCATCTTTTTGGTCCCTTGGAAATCCTAAGTGAGAACAGTTATTGACAGGTTTTTATCACATTTCCCACATTATTTTAATACCACCTAAAATAATAAGTGTTTTACTTCTTACCTTTTATTGTTTCGATCAATTTTTGGCTTATGCATTTTTTGCCATGACAGACACCAGGCTTATGCATAAATTCCCCAAACTTTCTCCTTTCAGACCTAAATTTTCCAGGCTTGGTCTTCCTCCAGGACTGAGCATGGATTTATTTCAGGATGAGGATCAGAAAAAGTTAAAAGAAATGCTCAGTTTTACTCAAAATAAATACTAAAAGAAGCCTTATACCCTCTCAAATACACAGCACAGTAAGTAAAGTATCCAGGAACAGAAGTTAATTATTTAATTGGAGTAATCCTCACCAAAGGAAAGTGTGAGTATCACTATAAAAACCGGGTCTGATTTGTTCAACTTTTGACTCCATGGATAACTTCATGTTTAGCATTTCACTGAAGAGCTCTCCCAAGGCCAAATCCTAATAATGGCTCTGGCAGACAAACTCTTGCCAACTTTGCTGTAATAGTTTAAGATGTATTTGTCCTCAACATTCCTTACCCTCTTGCAGAAGATGTTGACCCTCCTGTATCAGACTTGGCTAAGGACAACGCAACAGCGGTGACTAAGGCATAGGTTTCTTAACTTGCTCTTGAAGATGAGCTGGAGCTAAGATACCAGTCTGTGATGCCTTGGCTGCAGGCACTTGTCCAGCTCTGCTGGAGAGCTCGAACCTTCAGTGGAGGAGCACCAGCACACAGCTGTGAGAGGTAACTCCAAAATCAGATGCAGCTGTTTGCTCAGCAAGGATGCTGAGCTCTTGATCCTGCAAATACTTATGCATGTGTTTAACTTTATAACTGTGAGTACTTCCAGGGCCTTCAGTGGGGCTTGATGGCACGTAAATGCCTGCAGAACAGGGACCCTGCATTTGCAGAGAATCCAGCTAAGAAAGCTTCAGTTCTCACACATTGGAGCAATATGTTTCTGCAGTGAAATTGCACTGGAAAAAAAGCCCTGTGGTCTGGTTTAGGCCTTCTTCCCTTCCCAGATGCATACTGAGATTAAGACCATACATCTCCACGTGTCCCTGTCTTCCAGAGGAGCTAAGGACCGCTCTTTGAGCCTGTGGTAACAGCAGGATGGAGAGGCTAAACATGATGCCCTGCACGTCTCCTTTGTACAGCCTCTTTGGCAAAGAGCATAACCTGAGGCTCTGCTTCTCCTCAGAGCTGCTCTCCAGGTGAGCCTTACACCAGTGAATATCCCTGTGCTGTTGCAGGAGCAGCAGCCCCTGACAGGCGCTGTTCCTTGAATGGTGCCAACAGATCTTCATGCTGGCAAACCCTTATGGCTATGGGAGGCTCGGGGCCCTCTTGCCTGACAGGCAGCCTGCGGGATGATTTTGGGAACATGTAACTATCTACATTTGCAGTAATTTTAGCTTCTTAGTCACTGGCCTGACATCCTGAGTTGAATCTGTGGCCAGCTATGCTGCTGAGTAACCACCTCAGTATTAAAAGGCTTCTCTCCAGAGGGAAAACAGGTAGAGCCAGCAGTGCCAGCTTTTGGGTCCTTAGACTGAGGCATCGAAGTCAAAACCAGCCCAAACCCTTGCGAGATGCTGAGTACACTGAGCTGCTCCCAGAACACTTCATGCAAGTTAATCCTTTGTTCTTCAAGGCATTTTGAAGACGGGTGTCTGCTGGGGCTCTGATGGCTCAGTTCCCTGAGGGGCTGTGTCTGGCCAAAGGTCTGGAAGCCTTTCCCAGAGGCCCCCCCCCCAAAGAGCCTCCCTCTCCTCCCAGCCCTCACAGCTGCTCTGGATCCAAAGCCCAACATTTGCAAAGGGCTCAGACACTAAAGGCCTGTGTCAGGTAAAACTCAGACTGTCCCTGACTGTTCCCAGAAGACAAAGTGGCAGCAAACCACCCCCGAGGTGCTGAGGACACCTGCAAGGTCCCACATGTCTCTCTGCCAAGCCTACCGTGTCTCTAAAGCAGCCAGAGCCTTTGCTTCCGCTTCATTCAGGAGCCTAACGAACACACCAGTGCGCAGGGGCACCCTAATGACTGCTCTGGAAACCTCATACCCAGCAAATTCCACATAAGCATTTCCAAAGATTAAGAGAAAAAGACAAGTTGTAGAAGCAGCCACAAAATGCTTTACTAAGGCAGCGTTATAGTGGCCTATTACAAGCAAAAGTCATGAAGTTACAGAGAAATCTGTGCTCACAACAGTATTACATACCTCAAAACAGCCTTTAGTTAGTGTGTTGAAAACCTGTTTTTCAGTTATAAACAGAAGATCGTTTTTCTCCTTCCCCCTTAAACAGATGCACCCTGGCTCCTGCCCCATCTTCAGCAGCCAGTACTTCTGCTCAGCCCCTTCCTTAACCTGCAGGCTGAGAAGGTAGAGAGCAAGACATCAGAGCATGTTCCCAACCCCACCACATCCCCCCCTGTACCCCCCTGGGAAGCAGGATTGCTCCAGTGGTGCGGCTCCCAGCACCAGCCCCATGGCACAGCAATTAGCCCCGGCTTCTCCAGCTCAGATTTGCAGCTCAGCTCTTAAAAGCCGTTTCATAAATATTCGATGGCCTTTTCCGACAGGGTAATGTGCCTCTGTGACATTAAAGAGGAAACTCTGCGAAGGGGAGGGATGACAACAAATTTATCCACCAATAGCACACTCTTTTGGCACAAAAGCACATTCTTATCTTTACATCCCATAATGAGAAGGCAGGGACGGGACTGTTGCTACCGCTCGCTGGGTGGGTAGATGTACAGTGTAAGAGAAGGGTGGCTGTAAATTGTTAGATATTACCCCCCCCTCCCCCCTGCCTTTGCAAGCAGGAGGACCGGTGCTTGCAGTCCTGCTGTGGTTTTCCTAAGCCCCCAGTGAGGAGGACTTGTCGCACGATGTCAGACTGCGAGGGACTGCCTGTGGGTAAGTGCCAGATTTATATTTACCCCGGTGTCCTGCCGACTAGTTCACATTCTCAGATTGCAAAGTCACACGCGAAGCCGTTTGCTCTCAAAGGGAGCTGGAACTGCAGCAGGGAGAAGAGAAACTCCCTGCAACCACTGCAGATCCTGGTGCAGTTCCTTACCAGCCCGGGGTGGACGGCTGGTGTGGGTAGCAATGCCTGGGTTTTCTCTAAAGGCACAAGGGAAGGATCGGAGGAAGGCTTTGGGAATTGAGGCAGATGGTCTGAAGGGGCTGTGTCTGGGGAGAGCATAGCGTTGTTGTGCGTAGTCTCAAGCTCCCGAAGCAGAGTTTCCGGGGATGCGTCCTGCAGGATCGAGCGCGCGGTGTGTGTGCCTTGTGTTCATGCCTTGATAAACCTTCTGGGATGGTAACGGATGCCGCAAGGGCAGATAAATGTAATGCAAAGGGTTTATTTGCTGAAAGGAAATAGAAATGTATCTTGTTTTCAAAATAAGCGTCTCACATGTTTCACCTCTACGTGGGAAGGAGACCTTTACTGGCACTTACTGCTGTATGTGTCAAACTTCACTGAGCAGGAGAGCACATCAGCAAGAAGCAGGTTCCTTAGCTGGGTTTTTTTTAACTTCCATAGGAACTACAAACACTCACTAGGCTGCCGGCACAAAAGGAAACTCCTGTCAAAATGCTGGAGTAGTTCTCTGCCGAGGCATTTTACTAAGAAAGAGGTGGACCACTGGAAACCTCTGTTTAGTTTTGTTTTTCCTTTTGCCATGGCAAGCATTTCTGTTTTCGTATATATATTTATACATAGGCATACTGTATAACACTCATGTTTCACTGGCCTGTGAAGGCTGTGTGCCAGAGATGAGGATCTGGGCTAAAAAGTGGGGCTGGAGAAGAAGGTGGCTGCAGCAGTGCTTTTTTCTCCTCTCTCTGCTTCCATTTTACAAACACAAGCCCAAGTCCAATAGTGCGTACTCAAAGCCAGAGTGGAAAACTATAAATTATGTATATGGTGCAGAGCAAACTGCACCATCCGCAATCCCCTGTGCTGTTGCTAGCGTTGTCTAAAGAGAGATGAGGATGAATATTTCCTGCTTACCTTCTCAAAGGGCTGATCTGTTACCAGCAAAGCTTCCCTTCTGCAGACGTTGATTTAAGGGCCTGACCTCAGCCTGCTTGTTAAGCACTCTGAGTTGAGGGTGGGATATTTCAGTGACAATATTTAGCTGGCATCTGATATCAATGTTGAAACTGATATCGGCAGTGCATGGCATGTTGCGTGCAGAAGTTACTGATATCTCAATTACCTTTGCTGCTGAAAGGACTTAGGAGGTTTCCTCCATAAAAGTGTTTGTAGAGGCATGATTTGAGGGAAGGAAGCAGTTTGTTACTGGCAAGAATGAAAAGTAAAGACAAAGTCATGTTTAGATGTGGACGTGGATCAGGAATGCGCCACCATATGCAGAGGAAAGGCTCGTTTCTCTGTGTTCCCCCAATAGTCTTCCTGTGTTCCCAGAGCTGGCAGGGCCTCCATTCTAGCTCCTTGGTTGCAGGGCTCACCCTGCCTGCTGCTGCTCTGCCCCATGCTGGGCACAAATGACAGGTCATCGCAGCTGAGTGGCCACCCCACTGCATCATTTTCTGGTTTATGTCTGTATAAATGTGTCCATGTACAAAGACACATAAACCCAGAACTGGAGATAGAAATGGTGGCATTCCTTTGCAGTTATTAAGCAATTTTAGTGAACCAATTGCTGACAGCTTTCTTTTCACGTCAAGGTATTTTGAAATCAAATAGTTCTCTTTGTGGTTATTCATCTTTTAGTAGCCAGTTCAGAGTTTAAAACGTCAGCAGTAAAAACTCCTTTAAAAGGGCTGCAAAAATCATCATCAAACTTTCTAAACCAATGATCAGTGTCCACTAGTGCAGAAATACCACTTTGCTGAGTCCAGTCATCAGAATAAGTCTGGCATTGTACCTTTAAAATCCTTGGTTTTGAATGCAGCCCGATAATATAGCTGCAAAAAGTGGTTGCAGTGACAGATATCATTAGCACTGCAATGTGGCTAGAATCCAGAGCCCTGCTTCTAACACAGACCGTAGGGATGTATGCGTGCGCCCATGTATACACATGCACACAGCTATAAATAAGTTTAGCCAAAGCACGGTATTAGTGTCAAGTGTGTGTGTTGCTTCACCAACCAACAACCTGGAGAAGAGCAAATTGCAGTTACAGTAAATTAATGCCAGGATTTTTAGCCTGCTTTCAGCCTACACAGGAATGCAGCAAGAACAGCTGCGTAATTGTTCCCTGAGACAAGCAACTCCGAGGGAACTGCTGAATGCAAGCTTTGAATTAAATAGCTGGGTACGAAAGGGTCGATATACCAATGATTCTCCACAGAGAAGCTTTATGCAGGAAGACGATCCCACTTCTATGCTGGAAATGATTATGCAGTTTTTCAGGATGAAGACATTGTGTTTCATGTTCACTTCCAGTGTGGCTGCACCTCTTCACTGATGCCAAATGGAAAATTGAACATGTGATGCAAGCGAAGTTTTATGTTGTTATTTGAGTGTAGCGCAGAAGAGGTAAGCAAAGGATCCTAGATGTCAGACTGCAGATTAGCTGTAAGCATGTGTACAGTTACTTTGGACTGATTTAATACCAAAAAAGACCTTTGAAAGAATCACTATCAAAACGATCTATTAGTGAGCAGATTTCTAGAATTTACACTATTAACTCCTCAATGTACCACAGGGAACTAAAGAAGAAAGAAAGGTCAGTCACTTCAGGACAAATGCACTCGTATTGCTTTCTTATTAGCAATTACTGGCATACTGATGCTATCCATTAGTGCCGGCTGCATAGATTTCCTGTCATTCCTACATGCAGGTAAAAGAAAAGCACAACAATTATTTAAGAGTATTCTCTTGTGTGCATTATTTTCCTCTTGTAAGGAGACAAAGTTCAGTCTCCGTGCGACTGAACAGCTTTTCACACACCCAGCATTTTGATTAGGAATATATGAGTCATGATGGTTCTGGTTCTTAACACAACCCTTTTGACTTCAGGAAAGAACCCTCTGAAGTCATTCAAAGGTTCTTAAAGTGCCTCTTTCCTTATTTTCTTACTTATTTTGTCAGCCACAGACTGACTCTGAATGGCAGGAGGAACTTTTTGTGGATAACATCACTTTTGCAATAATAGAAGGGATTCAGCCATAGTAGATGAAGGTGATATGGCTGAAGCAGAAATAGCTATTCAGACACGTTTCCCCTGCTATTTACTACAACAGGGCTAAGAAGGGAAGGAACTGAATTGATGTAGCTTGTTCTGCAGCAGATGGCATGAGGATCTAACTGAATTTCCTTAAAATCCCTACCAAACTTTTACCGGCCTTGTTTCAACAGAGGAGGAAGCAAAACCTTTCATCTGAAGTGGGCTCCTGACTCTTTAGTTAAATACTTCCTTTCAAAGCTAAAATTAAACATTTCTACGTGTCTTTAAGACAGGCTGGAGCCAATTTGCTGAAATTGGTGTTTTCAGAATGAGGGTATCCAGAAATCTACAGGAATTTAGATCTTCTGAAATTCAACCCATATTCTTCACTGTTGGG
>NDXB01003830.1:0-20700 GCA_002631895.1 Agapornis roseicollis | reverse complement strand
GGGGGGGGGGGGGGGGAGGGAGAGGGTCCATTCAGGTCCATTCAGCTCTGTCAGAAAGGCTGCTAGTGAGTGAGACCTCCAGCTCCCACACTGGGCTATCTCTAACCAGTCGCTATGAAATACAACACAAATCTGTTTTCGTGACAAAAAGAAATCACTAGAAATGACTCAGCACATGCACGAGCAGCACTCCCGTCCAGTAAAACTGCCCACTTTCACCTACTCAGAATAGGGCTCTGCTTTATATTAGTCTTTCATCAAACTTGGTAATAAATGCCTAGCTTTTTGCAGATAACTCTGTGTCCATTTAGGGCTGGAGCACCAGTTCTGCTTTCAGTTTAGACCTTAGGTAAAGTGTTGACTCAGACATTAATGTTGTCATGTGAGTGGTCCCATTGAGTACTGCTGTTTGCAGGGTGAGACCCTAAATAAAAGGCAGTACACTGAAATCGCTTTGCAGGATTGCTGTACAGAGTGCATTTAGTCCCTTGGGATAAGCAGGGAAGTGGCAAGGAGATTTTTTTCCAGCACATCCACCCATCTACCTGCTGCAGGTTAGGAAGGTAATGGCACTTCTTCAGCATCTCAAGAGAGCAGTCTGCAGGATGAATGACAGTTCCTGGCCCCATGAAAGCCACCAGCTCTGGCTTCCATGCTTGGAGCTCTCTAGGAACATTCCCTGGCCAGGGAAAAGTGAGGCAGGGGTGCTGGTACTCCCAGACCTACAGAGCTAGCTTTGCAGAGTGAGGCATGAGCAATCTTGCAGTCAGTACTCTTAGAAACAAACAAGTAAAACCATATATAGGAAAGAATGGGAAGCCTGAATAAAGTGACTGTGAATGCCTACTGTCACTGAAGCTGTGCAGCCTTGCTCAGGTCACTGGAGTTAGGTGCCACTGCCGGTTGCCTGAAGTCTCTCTATGGATTTAATCTGAAGGTTTATGAGGGCAGCCTTGCTCGTGGCTAAGTTGCTACATGCTCTGCAGCTGCAATGGACATGGCTGAGTCAAATGTCTTAAAGAGAAAAGGAAAAATGTCTGTCAGTCAGTCTAAGTCTTCAAGAAAGAAGCATTTCCAAATGCCAGCATTTACCCCGTTTGAATCATAGAATCATTTAGGTTAGACAAGACCTTTAAAATCATAGAGCCCAACCGTTAAGCCGGCACTGCCAAGTCCACCACTAAACCACGTCCCTAAGTGTCACATCCTCACATCTTTTAAATACCTCCAGGGATGATGACTCAACCACTCCCCTGGGAAGCCTGTTCCAAAGCATGACAACCCTTTTAGTGAAGAAATATTTCCTAATATCCAATTTAAACCTCCCCTGGCACAGCCTGGAGCCATTTCCTCTCGTCCTATCACTTGATACTCTAGAGAAGAGACCAACATCCACCTCCCTGCGACCTCCTTTCAGGTAGTTGTAGAGAGTGACAAGGTCTTCCCCCAGCTCCCTTTCCTCCAGGCTGAACAACCCCACTTTCCTTAGCCACGTTTGGGAAGTCCGGTCACAAAATGAATGTAAGCTATTAGAGCTGGTCACAGATTTTCCAGTAGAGTGTTCTTCTACCAAAAAAATACAGAGGTCACCATGTCAAAATGCTGTATTTTGTCTACAATTTCAATGCATTAATACATTCCTAAAGACCACATTTGAATATTGAAATTGAATGGGAAGTAAGACAAAAAATATTGGAATGCTTGGGTAAAATAACCCCAAATATAATATCTGGATTCTTTGTCCCAGTTTGATGCAAATGAAACTAAAATCACAGACTTCTCTGGGCAGCTGGGAACACTCAGGCTGACATACTCTGCTGCTCCCCCTGGAAATGCTGCGGGTCCTTGATGTGCCTGAGCAGTGCCTTGAGCAGCAGAGGCTGCAGAGGGGGCAAACAGCACAAGAATGAAGCAATCATTATTTGTGAAACAGGAGGAGTTTTTGGAACATGAGGATCAGGCAAACAGCACTGGGAAATGAGCGACTCCAGTGCCACAGGAATCCATGTTCTGCAGCAGGTTTATGGTGACAAGCAAGCGCCTCTATCACAGGGTTGAGACCTGCCAGAAGCACACCTGGAAAGTGCTCTCTGCCCATGAGGCATTTCAAGACATCCCCACGATCCGAAATATTCAGACAACTGTCCATAAGGGGTTAAAACTGCCTACGTGCAGCCTTCACCTTCTTCCCAGGCGATGAGGGCTGAGCCTTGCTCCCTGCTGTGGAGGGACTGCCTGCTTCAAACACAGCCTTCAAAGCCCTGATGCTGCAGTGTTCCAGCTGTAGCCTCTCCTCATTCACATTATCAGATTATTTCTTGGGGAAAAAAATATGCTTTTCTATTTGGGGCAAATCTGAGGCCTCCCGAATCAATGCAGCAGTTGCTTCAGTGCTGGGAAAGGGAGAGAGCCAGAGGGCTGAGGCACTTAGAATCATAGAATAGTTCGGGTTGGAAAGGACCTAAAATCATCCAGTTCCAACCCCCCTGCCATAAGCAGGGACACCCCACACTAAACTGTGTCACCCGAGGCTTCGTCTAACGCAGCCTTGAACACTGCCAGGGATGGAGCACTCAACCTCACAGCCTTGAACACTGCCAGGGATGGAGCACTCACAACCTCCCTGGCCAACCCATTCCAGTGCCTCACCACCCTCACAGGAAAGAATNTCACCCGAGGCTTCGTCTAACGCAGCCTTGAACACTGCCAGGGATGGAGCACTCAACCTCACTGGCCAACCCATTCCAGTGCCTCACCACCCTAACAGGAAAGAATTTCTTCCTTAGATCCAATCTAAACCTCTCCTGTTTAAGTTTGAACCCGTTACCCCTTGTCCTGTCACTACAGTCCCTAATGAAGAGTCCCACTGTGCAAACCCTGTTTGCACTTGTGTAAAACACTACAGATGGCAAAGCTGGTTCTTTGTCATCAAAAGCATAGAAGCTGTTCTCTGCTGCAGCCAAGCTTGTTCTCAACAGGGGGTTAGCCCAGCTCAGCCAAGTGTAGCATACCTGTACATAGTGATGTAGTACAGCTCCCGTTTACTACTCATAAAGTTTCAGGTTCAAAGTTTGCACCTTTTGGAAACAGGAAAAGGATAAATGCTGCTGCCAACTTCTTTTTCCTCCCCTGAGATTTGGCTTAGGAGTAAGCACAAACCCAGAATCCCTGGCCCTGCCCTCCTGGCTTGGCATCCCAGCCAGCCATTCTTGCCCTGCCTCCTTGTGCTGGCTGCATTGGCACGGTGGCTGGGGACAAGGAATACGGGTGTCCCGGCTCGGTGTCACTGTGGTGTGTTTCCTGCCAGAGTACAGACTCAGAGGTTTACTGCAAACAGAGTGGGAGCAGCAGGACACAGGTGTCCTGTCCCTGGGTCTCAGCAGCAGTTAGGTGGGAGCTGACTGTGTCCCAGGACTGTCCTGAACAAAGGCACAAGGCTAGTCTGCATCTTCAGCATCTGCATGTAAAGTGTAGCTTGTGAGGCGTGCTCCTGGATAAATACCTGGCTGGCAGGCCGGCAGGGGCTGCGCCTGCCCAGCATGGTCCTAACCCAATATGTAAGTATGTGTGCTATGTGCTACTGGGGCTCCAAGTGGCAGGTATCTGAGCTGGCAGAGGCATGAACACCCTTTCGCAGAAGTCTAGGTTTGCAGAAACGTACTGAAATCATATCTAAGAGTATAAGAGAGGATTTATTTCCTCCCCCCCTCCCCCCTTTTTTGTCTTTTCTGTCTTTTTGAGGGTGAGTACTGAGGAAGGAGAACTCTTTCAGGCAGTCATTAGAGATGGTTGAAGTTACCATGAATGCTGGCAGCTGGGATGCTGGTTAAGGATCTAGTTAAGGAAATACAGAAGATGCTACATATTTCCCCAGTGCTCCTCCTCCCTGCCCTATCCCACTCACAGGAGGATTGTGCTTATCTGTAGAAATACTTGGGAGCTCTAGTTTGCCCAAAGGTCTGTGAGCAAGAGCACTTGCACAGGCTGTACAGCAATTTCTGAACAGGCTAATTCCATGGTGTTTACACTAACTTAAGGCATGCAAAAAACAACCGATGTGTTTTTTCCCTTCCTCTCCCCATGCCTCACAACATCTGCAGCATTTCCAACATAGTCTGTGTTAAGCCATTGGCATTTAGAAGCTGTAATTGCATTTAACATTTGCTTCTTGCTGTCCGGAGCCCTCTCTTGCTACAGACCTGGTTTGTAGGCTGTAATTTAGAGGGTGGCACACCCTTCCCTTAGTTTACCATTCGGACTGCAAACTAAATGCCCAGCTTGCCCTCTCACCAACCTGGTGAGTGTCCAGTCTCTCACGTAGTCAGTTTGCTTCTCTGTCCCTGTCATTTCTTTCCTTTCTGTTTGTAATCACCATGCACTAATGATTTCCACAGATAAATTTGTTGCATTCAGATCTCAAATCTCCTCTAAAACTCACCTGGAAGACTGGCAAGATCCCCCAAGTGCTTTCTTCCTTGTGGGAAAGAAACTCTGGGGCAGAGGAATGGCTTCCTGAGAGATGCCAAGTGCTGGGAATGGACCATGTGGATAGTGCCCAGGATCTGTTCCCTGAAGGAGTTCTGGGTTCCATGGAGCATCTGAAGTCACCATTGAGTCAGCAGGGCACGTGGGGACTGGTCAGAGCTGCTCTCCCTGGTTCTGTATGCAGTCTGTCAATCACAGAGATTGCTTTGGGAGGAAAAGCCTGTCTCTGCAAGTCCTCACTCAGAGGAGTCCAAGCTCGGCTCAATAAATTGGCTGTGGCTGCTGAGCAGTCACAACAAACTCCAGTAAGATTTAGGAAAGGATAATGCTGTCTCCATCACAGATAACAGGGAGCACGTCAGAGAGGTTTCATCTCAGACAACTTCTTCCCACCACAGGGCAAGAACCACCCAGCACCCCATCACTGCTCTCAGCACCATTTGCATGGATCCTGTTTCCATCATTCAGTGCTCCTCTGGAGAGCAAAGGCTTTCAGCCACACCAGTTAGCATGAGGGAATGAAATGAAGAGTTTAGAGAGATACTTGTAAGATTTAGGTTCAGTCTCCTCAGAAATCCATGGACACTACGTGGCAAACTCAGCATTCTACATGGATTTCACCTATTTTGCAGACAAATTGACTTATTTGCTTATTGGATGATAAATATGCTTACTTATACAGCATGTGTGCACACTTACCCTTTGTGATGTGCCCTTTTTGGAGCCGCAGGATATGCTGTGGCTTTGCCAGTACCCTTCAATCACACAGCACGCGTAGAACACTCATCAGTAACTAATAAAATCACTGTGGAAACATTGAAATCATTCCTGCTGCAACCAGCAGTGGGTGAGGAGTCCCGGGCCTGTTGGCTGGGGTGTATTTGTGTATAGCAAATACATAGCAGCTCACCTAGCTCACTTGGATGGTCCTGGTGGTTCCTGCTTCCTCCCAGAAGCTCTGATGAAGGAATGACCCTGCACTTCAGCAGCTCCATGCGTTGTAAAAACGTGTCAAACCCTAGAAGGCAGCCAGGTACCCAGGCAAGGGGGATTCATCCTGAAGTGAGGGCTGGGTGAAAACTCCTGTAGCTAGATAACTGGCCTAAAGAGGCCTTGCTGACACAATGCAGAAATTAAAGCACATGAAAAAGACCTATGTGCAACATCTGGGCACCTAAGTGCTCTTCACAGATATGCAGAAGTCTGCAAAGCTGACAGAAGGCTGAGGGTCTCAGGAAGGCTGAAGGTCTCAGGATGTATTTATTACAGGTTAACTTCAAGCTGGACTTTCAATTTGTGTATCTCCCACTCTCTGGGGGAAGGAAGAGCTTTAGGAGCCTGACCTGGACCCCTTGGAGTCAAAGGAAGCTTCTCCATTCACTCCAAGGAATTTGGATCATGACTCTCGAGATCTCATAAATACCTTTATCTACTTGAACCACAGGTACAGACAGCTGGGGCAGCTCAGTTTTAAAGACAAACAGCCTGAGCCCTGTGCAGTGAGGCTGGTGAGGTCTGCTGGGTCAGACCCCAGCAGCAAGCACTCTCATGGTGCATGGGAAGCACTGTGTATTGGTCGTACTTTGTCCCAGCGTGATTGCTCAGAGAAGTGTATTTGCACCTAATTAAAACTCAGTGACTGTTTTGTATTTGCCCTTCTGCTAGGTATGACTTAGCAGTAAGTCACAGCCATGTGTGTGGTATTATTCAGAGTTCATATATGAGGAACTGAGGCACACCAAGGTTAAGCCAAACCCAGTTCCCACTGATGTTGGTGTCCAATAGGAGATTCTGAGGAACTCATCTTTCACAGCACCCAGCACAGCACTGTATTTCATATATTCAAACTTCATTGGCAGCTGTAAGTGTTGGGCATAAATCAGATCTGTGGTCGTTGCTCTGATATGAGAAGATGAGGAATGTGTCATCAGTGAGCATCTGTAAAAGGCTTGGTTTCCACAGTTGCCCTGTGGAGCAATTCTTCCCCCTTCAAGAGCTGCTCTGTACTGAGACACAGATGTCATCCAGTTCCCAGTAATACTTTTCAAATGGTCTTAGCCTGAAATTGTCCTTGATCTTCTTGGAATTGCGTTCTATACCATGTTCAGTATTTCCAACAGGGGAAATTGTGATGTTACGATAAACAGCTTATTGGAACCACGTATGTCATAAAGTACAAAATACTCTGACACCTCATAACTAGTTCTGTAGCAATAAGTATATGTGTTGTAATACCTTGACAGTTCACCAGTTGTTTGGAGATACTCCACAGTGTCAATAGCCTCACACGCAAGCACCTCTGATACAGGCAGCTTGTCACTGGGACACTCTAGCTCACATTTTCTGCAGCTCTTCTAACCCAAATCAGAGGCTCCCAGGTTCATCCCATTGCTACAACAGTCAGTGGCCTTCTGACACCCGTCTGACTTAGATGTGAGATTGCAATCCATTTGTGCTGCAGGCACATGAACCGCATGTGGAAAGGATTTTGAGAAGGAAACTATTATTTCCTGCATCTATCATAAATTCCAAATGGTATATTCAGGCATAACTGTTGGAAAACAGAGAGCACATTGATGAAATGGAAGCAGTTTCTCTGGGAAATTTCACCTCAATGGTTTGATTTGGTTTAGTGCTGCCAACTCTTTGATGTTTCTCATAAGCCTCATAAGAGGTATTTTGATTTTTGTTTTCTAAAGCCAGGTTTCTTGGGTCATGAGATTTTGGCGGTTGTCAGGGTGTCGATGCACTGTCTGTTTTCACCCAGTCAGCAACATATGGTGAGCCTCAGACCACTGGAGAGTGAGGACTGGTTCTTATGAAGACGTTTTGGGAACGTATTTAAACATCTAAGGCATAGGGAGAAGCATCATGTGGCAAAGTGCGAGAGAACGTGCACCGTCTGGAACAGATACGGCAGGATGAGGCACACAGTGCTCACATGTGTAGCCTGAGGAGCAATATTTCTCTAACAAAAACTGTCTTTTTAAACACCAACCGCATTTTTGCATGTTTTCATTTGAGTCACTTAGTGAAAAAACATTGGAGCACTGCGGGGAAAGCATCCACTCTGCTCAGTTTTACACAGGAGGAGTATCTGTTTCCTCAGAAAACTCCTCTCCTACAACTATTTGGTTTCTTCAGAGTTTTGGGGAGCTTCCTCACATATGAAGTAGCTGAAGAGTCTTTTTGTTGTCCTTTACTACCCCCTGGCTACGCTGTCCTATACAGCTGGGGGAGTAAGACAGCTCTTCACTCTGCTCTTACTACACTGAAAGGAGGCTACCACTGAAAAGTGACCAGATGACACATTTTTATCAAGGCATGATGAATCTCCCCTTCCTACAGTAGGAGCCTCACTGCTCAGATCAGTCAAATCATAACTGACATCGGGTAGACTTCATCACTGTTTCAGCCTCTGAGGATCAGAAGGCTCATCAGACCCTGAGCATGAGCATCTTCCTGCTTCATGCTGCCATTGGAACCTCTGCAGGACAGGTCTGCATGTGTACTCCTGTGCCATGTTCCTGCAGGGGAAAGGAAGCAGAAGAGCACCCAAAGGTGCACAAGCAAACCCTCTACTCTATGGTTCTGAGATACAATGGTAGTCAAGAGCTGAACATCCCCATTTTGACCAAGGGTGAGATGCAGGCTTAAGAAATAGTCAGTTTTCCTGAACTGGTTTTACTTTCTCCTGCAGAAATGTGCCTCAGAGTTGAGCGCACGGTTAGCATTTGTTTCTTTTCCTAATGAAGTTCGGCAGCTGGGTTATCCTAGATAATGGAGCCAAATCTGTAAAGATTTCCTTGTTTTGAGGTGATTGCTCAATTGACAATCTGCCTTGTTAATTAAGCTGCCTTCAGGAACAAGGAAGAACTGGAAGCAACAGGATGCTTTAATGAGCCGATGTGAAGGGCAAGACGAGGCTGTAGCGTGAGTCCACCCCAGCATGGCCCTGAGCCCGCTCAAACAGCTGTGGCTGCCTGAAGAATGCAGGGGGGCAAATGCAGCTGGAGGCACCCTCGAGTACAGTTTCTCCAGGCTTGGTTATGTTCCTCTGTGCAATATCACTCACTATTTGCAATGAGTCCCTGACCTCACCTCTCACCTGTAGTTAAAGCATCCGATGAGCCTATGGACTCAAATTTGTGTGTATTGATCCGGTATCAAACATCTATAAAAGGTATGAAAAATCAGTAGGAATGCTAATTCTTCACTGAGCTTCGTCTACAGTCAGAGATAGGCCTAGGTTTCTGCCTGGAGCTGGAGGTTAATTTTAGTTCAGTGAAAAGTTTTTACATCCTTGGTTTTGCTTCCAATATTTCCCAAAGGCCACTTAGGAGAACTGAGTTGTCTTCCTTGTATAATTCTCTGGCTACTGGTGATGCCTGGCTGCCTTCTCTGTATTTTCAAGGCCTTATGCTTAATTTAGACACGGAGGGGGGATATCTTCTGTGGACCTTTATTACGTGTGTTACTCAGTAGCTGCTATGGGCACAATGTGATTTAAAAGTCTCATTAGCTGCACAACCAAGTGGGTTTGGGCTAGGAAGACTGATTTTTTCTTGATACCTGCTCGAGTTCCACATGCCTTTTACATGGAGCACACTGCTGCAGGCTTCCAAAGACTTAGGACCACTTCTTCCTTTCTGATACATTATCTTAGGCAAGTATTTCCTAAAAGCTCTCTTCAACCGTGTATGCGGTTCTTGAGACGTCCTAAACAAGTGATGTCCCTACTGCAATACAGTACTCCCTGGAGACACCCAGCCTGAGACCTCTCTGGCTCTTCCTTGGTTCTTCCAGCCCTGCCCATCTGCTGCTGCCTTCCTTTCTCTACTCAGCAGCAAATCCTGGGAATAAACCTTGATTTTATCCAGAGATGGAATAGGAAGTATCAAAATACCAGTCATAAGAGGCTGGGGTTTTCTGCATCTGAATACTCATGGAGTAGAAATACAAAAGTCATTTTCTACTTGGAATGAAGATTATGAGAAAATTTCTTTGTGCTTATTAGAGGAAAGGATCTTCTACTATTGTCACATCTTCAATAAAGGCAGGTTTCTCCAATTGTTATGCAGTAAAGGTGGAATTCTACCACGTATCCAATGATGACCAAACCACTATAGTGAAATATGAGTTGCTTGCTCATGTCACTGAAAGCCCAGAAGGGAATTACAGCCCTTAGCAGGGTTCATTTGAGGTATACTACTTAAGGTAATAGGGTTGGACAATCTCATTAAGATTTATTTCCACCCCATTTAAACATGGGTTCAAAAGTACAGCTGGAGCTCTACTGGGTTTATCTTTGCTTATGGAAGAGATTGGAAAAGCAGTAAACAGAAAGCACAATTGGCTGGGCCAGGACACTGCAGTATATAGTGAATACACACTTGTTTGGAGGCTGACGAAAACAGGACTGACTTTTATCCTTCTTCTAGGATTTCTCTCCCCTCCCCCCCAATGTATTTAAGGGATATTGCATCATTTTGGGAAGGAGGGGATAACACAACAATTGCCTCTGCTCTTTCCTAGTGGCAGTTTATCACTCACTGGACTTGTTCCAGGCCTGAATTTGCTCATACTCATTTGGGAAATGCATGGTTCAGGAAAAATACCTTTTCAAACACTTTGGCTTGTGTTGCAGGTTCCCTAAGCAGTCAGAAATGCTTACAAAGCTGCCAGTGCATCGGGCTTGTTCTCCCCCAGATAACAATATATAGTGACAGTAATCCTTCTATCACTCTCTAAGTGCTTGTTCTTGCTTCTTTTGAAGTCATCCATATTGTAGGGTATCTGGAAGCATTTACTTTCTCAGCTTCTTCAGTATAAAAGAAGCAGAATCCTTCCACCCGGGAAAGGAGAATTTGCTAGACAGCAAATGCAGAAGCCCTCTGAATTTGCTGCAGTGTCTTTCTGGTAAGTGGGAATAGATACTCTGGGATGTTTCAAATGCTAGAGAGAGGCTGCACCTACCAGAAGAGAGACTCATGGCGATCGTGGCCTGAAGCCAGGGGCTTTAGGGATCAGACACCCTGTAATCCACAGGCCAAGCTCAGGCTGTCAGCATGGTCCAGCTCTTCTTACAGCAGGCAGCAGCGGGGCTATTCTAGGGCTCACTCTGGTGGGAGGGTGCAGGCTGCAGGGCCAGCACCAAGGGGGGCTTCAGCAGGCAGATGATGCAAACAGCAGAGGACATGACCTCAAGCATGTCCTTGGTGTTGCTTCCCCCCTGGCACCATACCCAAGCCCTTCAGTCTGTGAATGTATTTTCTTGTTTGGGCAAAACTCATTGCACTCTCACCCCTCTCAGATTTGGACTGTCCTTTGTGGTTTACTGAAACCCAGGGTAAATGAGTACATCCAGAGGCGCCTGGAGACACCAAGGCAGGGAAATGCATTTGGCTCCTTCCTGCATTTTGTGTGAGAGGCTTGACTGGGAAGCAGATCCAGCATTGCTATTCTCAGTATGATTTCCTTGGCACTTGTTTGATGCATAAAAAATGTACAATCAACACTGCCATACAGGACGGGACTAAGATTTGCATGTTTGGAAGAAAACTAAGGGGGTTGAAGAGAAAGAAAAATGGAGTTGTCAATTCTAAGGACCCATCACCATAGTATCAAGCCACTATTTACAAAACTTCTTTGTGAAGAAGTTTCCATAGGCTCTTTCCTTCAGTTTCAGTTAAACCAACATAGTCACCACTCTGGATTTAAGCTCTGCTCCGAAAGGCCTGTAATCTAAACATGGAAACATTTAAGTCATGCGCTAAAACAAGAAAATGAAGTTGCACAGTGCAAGCCGGTGCCATGTGAGGACCCCCTTGCTGATGCTAGTGGAGCTGCTACAGCCCCGTTGCATACAGCTACAGACAGGGAAAACTCTCTTGCAAGTTCCAGAGCTGCTATGCTGGGGGAAAACTATCATACAAACCCCAGAGATGCTGTGCTTGGAGGAGAAACCCTCCTGCAAACCCCAGAGCTGCTGTCCTTAAGGGGAATCCTTTCTGCTAGCCCCAGAGCTCCTGTCCCCAGGGCTTGAGGCTGGGCCAAAGCTAACAAGAGCTGCCCGGGCAGCTTGACAAGCAGGACATAACGTGGCCCCTCTGCATCTCTGCAGCTGCGTTTGCAGCACTGCCCAGTGCATCTGTGCACTGTCCTCTCATACAATGTAGGTGTGCTCCAGCCTGAAAGCACCAGAATAAAGCCCCATCTGTTTTCAATGGCTGAGTTGTGTGAAATACAGTTCAGACTCTGGCACAAAGAGGGGGGAAATTAATTGGGTATTCAAACTTCATTCTGTTTTAATCTGGAATTATTAAGGACATTTATGTTTTTAAACACAATGCTTAACCTGACAGAGTGCTATTAAAATGCTTTATATAAGCTCATTAGGAGCTTCTGTGCAGTATCATATTTACTGCAATTAGCAAATATTAGTGGCTCAGCTGAATGGCAAGATATTTGTTCTGTCCTGCTCCTCTTTTGTTCCTTCGCCTCCTGCCTCTCATAACCTAAGCATAGCCTAGATTAGATCCTTTCACACATCCGCCGGTCTGTCTGACAAGTCCTAAAGGAGGAGAAATAAAATAAGGACAATAAATAGAGAATTAACCAGTAGTAGCCTCTGAGAAATCAAAAGAGCCTCTTAGACTAAGTCCTGCACCAGTGTCAAGGATAGCAGCAGTGCCAGTGGCATTACTGGCACTAAGTCACTTAATTCCAATATGATTCAGAATCATTTGTAGCTATCGGCTTATTCAGAGTAAATCCTCTTCCTACCAGGTCTTTTGTTTGCCATCTCTTGACAAGCTACGTTGCATATAAATGAACTCGCAAGATACATGAAGGAGGGATGTATTTTCATTTGCACTGAAGTTTCACGCATACAAATGCTACTGTAGAGCTATTAATGATGAATAGTAGTAATAGTTAATTCATCCAGTCCTTGTTTTTAGTTTGTTTGAGGGGGTTTGAGCCCTTACTCAGATATAAAACGTGTGAAATGAAAGGGGGGAGGATCCTGAATAAGGACAGGGCCCCATTTTGAGAAATACTTGGATCTTGCTCCAGTCAGTGGCAAAGGGTGGCCCATCTCACAGGATGGCTGGAATTCAGCCTCTGAGGTCCTCGTTGGTTCCTGAGTGAATCAAAGGTTGCTAAACCACTTCAAGCCCGCAGAGAGCTTGGGTTCCCAAGGAAGAGCAAACGTTTGGGTACCTGAGTCTCAAATCCTTTTGTGAGTGCTGGAGCTCCAATACAAGTGCAGGTTTGGACCTTTCAGCCCAATTTGCCACTTCTGCGTGTACCTAAGTCCTGACAATGCTGAGCGCATTAAGTACCAGTGCTTATCCTACAGCTTCTTGGGAGGGTTCAAATCCTCCAGCAGAGGGGAGCCTAAGTAACTGGTCCAGGATGTTGTGAACAGATGGTGTGGAGAGGCATCTAGGAAGTGGCATAGGAATTGGTACAAGACCCTCCACAACAGACCTCGGTACAAGACCCTCCACAACAGACCTCGACCTTTTCCCTAGCGATGCCATGTGGCTGCACCAGCGAAGGACTGCTGGTCCCCTGCCAAGCTCCAGCCCTACTTGGCTTGTCTGCTGTGCTAGACATTAATACTCTTCCTGCTCTGCGTGCTAGCCTGCACTGCCTGTGTTTGAGGATAGCTGGGAAGAAGTCCGACTTTTATGAGACTGTTGGGGTTTTCTTTCTTCCTCTGGAAAGAGAGGAAATCAAGGTGCCCCTGCAGCTCACCCGTTATATAAAATGCACCCAATTGTTATCTTCTTTACTTGCAAAGAACTCACTGTAAATGTGCCAGACACGTGGAGCAGCAATCGGGAAAATGATTTTTCATTTACTGTAAACATCAAACATGTCACATGAAGGGCAGAGATCAGAGTTTAGAGAGTCCATTTGGGGAACTTGGGCAATGAAGGTCCTGTTCCAAGGACACCCATTCCACAGCTATTAATAATCTAGACTTAAGGGCCCAATTTACAGATGTTTTCTAGTTCTGTTCTTTTCTACTGGAGCTGCTTGGGTCTCTCTTTCTCTCCCCAGCTGATGTCTTATCCTTCTAATGCCCTCCAGCGGGACAGCCTGCTACTCAACCACTTGGTAATCAATCTGAGTATTTCTTGCAGGAGATGTACTACAAGTTCTCACCACTGAATAAGCACAAACCCCCGAAGGCCATTGAATAGTGCTATGTGGTACTGCTACAAGCAGAATTTATCAGTGGCGAGAAGCCTGGAGGTAGTTTGCAATCCTGCTTGGAAATATTATTCCTGAGTCTGTCTCATTTCTTATTCAAATCTTTAACTGACTTCAGGGAGCTCGGCTTGGACTTAATGTTTAGGACTAAATTTAGGTTCCTAACATCCTAAAATCTCATCTTTGTTTTAATTTTTTAATTGTTTGTCCCAAAGATGCATCAGCTGACAAGTGTATCTGTGTCCTCTCGTGTCTTGAGCAAGTGTAATCTTTATGGCATGTACTGGTTGAACTGAAAAATATCATTGATTCCTATTCCCATTGCCTTTCCAGGGATGGAATTAGGACGCAGTCTAGAGATTAATGCCTTGGCTGATAGAGAGGAGCATTAAGAGTGGAACCAAGACAGGGTCAGATTACACACAAAAAAAGAAACACTAGCTTCAAAATCCACTCCTAGGCAGAAGAGAGCAGAATATCTTATGGGTGAATGTATCAGTATTTCAAAGCTGGCCTGTTGGAGATGAAGCTAGCTAGCACACTACAAAATAGAGTCTGTATTCCAGTTACGTGAGCTGTGATTTTGCACTAGTTGGTTCACAGAAAACTTGAAAAGGAGGATAAATATTGCCTGTAAGCCCCGCTGCCAAAGAAAATATAAGTGGTATTATTTTCAGCTGCTTACTCATTCAAAGGGAGCCACAGCACATGAGTCTTGCTGTGCTTTTTGGCTGCTGGAAGCCAGCAGCTTTCCTCTTTGAGTGGGGAGCTGTGCATGCCTGGCTCTTGAAGGAACACGGCAGTAAATCTCAAGATTGCCAATGTTGCCTTGCTAACGTGATGTGTGTAGTCTATGCATGTGCAGCATGGATCGTGAACGTGCTGTTGGAAGAGAAAGTGTTTGGGGAAACTTTTACAAATGGGAAGACAAATACGCTGGTATCTCTCGTTGTGCTCCAGTAAGGACACATAATATTATGCCTAAAGAAATCGCTGCCTTTATCAGTGCTGACAATTCGTAACAAAGACAGATTGTGTCTACAGAGAGAAATAAAAAAGGTAACTGCCAACTAATATCAGTGAATGTATCAAGAAAATACTGTTTTGTTGCCAAAGAAAATAACGACATTAAAATCTGATTGCGTGGCTTGTCTAAGTATTTGAGACGAAATATTTGATAACTAAGCATCACTATCTAAGAGTTTTATTTATTATTCCCTAGTTATCCCACTGAAACTTAAATACCTCAAAAATGACCCTTAGCAGTCAATATTAAAACCAGCTATATCTTATTAGTTACCAGGTGTCCCCACAACAAAAGATAAAAGATGTCAAACATGAGATCCGATTAGCAAAGTAAGTAAGAAAGCATTAAAGCAAGCAAGCAAGAACTGTTAATTACAGCATCCCAGTTTTGTTCCCTCTGAAGCCAGTGTTTATGGGCACACTGAGTAGTGATTTTTCAACCCCAGAAAGGCCTGACTCAGCCGTGTGCACTTGAAGAGATACTCCTGAGGAAAATGAGGTTTTGGTTCCTCTGTGTTTGGGGCTTATGTCAGTAACATCAATATACACTATTGCTCTGCTCTCTCAGCTAAACTACCTGATTTACCTGCCCTTCACACTGGAGTAGGCATACAGAAGCCCATAGTGCTACTGAGGAAGCATCTTGTTGCCTCACTCTTCCTAGGGGTTATTAGTGATGGGCAGAGCTTGCTTACAAAAAACATAGGATAGTTCCAGAAATATAGTGCTGTTGCAACAGGAAACAAAAAAGTCCAACAGGTCCAAACAGAGCCTGTTTCAGTTTCAAAACGCCTACCAATAAGCTCAGTCATATGTTCATAAACTGCCACTTGCACTACAAGGATGTCACCAAAAGACCCAATTTCATTTTCTCCCAATCCATGGCAATTTAAAGGACTGTGATTTAAATCCTGGTCATCACCCTGTGTATTTATATTTGGGGGATGGGGAGTCAAATCACACAAAGCTTTCCTTCTCACATGGAGCCTTCTTCAGTTGTACCTCAAGAAGCTATTCAGCACAATTATTTATTACTTGCATAAATCAGAGCAATGCAAAGAGGTCTGTCACTGAAGTTTAACAGCAGATTTCTGTTCCTGCTATTGTTCTAACAATAACTTCTAACCCGAGAAAGGGGTGATTCTTTGGGTTTGGGTTTTGTTGTTGCTTTTTTTTTTGTTACTGGGGTTTATTTTGGGGTTGGTTTTTTTCCCTTTTTTTTCTTTTTCTTTTTTTTTTTTTAATGCTATAGGCTTCCAGGAAAAAAATAGACAGTGATTTATTTATGAAATTNTTTTACTGGGGTTTTTTTTGGGGTTGGTTTTGTTTTTTTTTTTTTTTTTTTTTTTTTTTTTTTTTAATGCTATAGGCTTCCAGGAAAAAAATAGACAGTGATTTATTTATGAAATTCCTGGTGTGGGAGGAAGTCATGCTTGGGTCTCACTACCATGAAGGGAGATAAATAGACAGTCCTAATATATTTAGCTTAAGAAAATCTAACCCATAGGAAAACAGACTGAGCAAGACTAGAGAGCTGGCAAGGGAGATACTGAGCCAGAGAACAGACTGTTTAGATAGAGACACTTATGGGTACTCCCCACCAACAAATGAATCATCGAGGACATAACTGGCTATTTTTAGCAGCAGTGCCTACGTTTCCTTTTACCTTGAGAAAACTGTGAACTACATAGGAGCCACTGAAAATCCATACGGAGCAATGCTGAGATTCTTTGTATGGAGGGGGTGGGCAGGGCTCTGAGTGCCCTTGGCTTGGCTCTGCAGCAGGGCCCACAGACATGTGTATAGTTATGTATAAATGTGTGTCTGTGTGTCTGTGCAGAAGCAGTTCATTCTGCCAACGTGTATCCTCATGTGCTGGCTAGTGGTTAGAATGGGGGTGCTCAGGCACCCTTTCTGATGCCAACCCCCTTGTTCCTATGCTTTTCCTCAGCTCCTCTGCAGGGATCAGGGAGATTGCATCTTCTGATATCGTAATCATTGCTCTGGGCAAAATCCTTTGACTTCAGCTCTGGGGATCATGATTTAATCCAGTAATTTAGGCCAATAATGGAAACCAGTGCGTAACACAATATTTGTTTTTAACATTATATTCGCCATTTGGAAGTAAGGGGCTGTAAGCCCCTTCTGATTTGTAGCATGGTATTCCATTAATACATCCATAAAAAAGCAAAGATGTCTCCATTGACAGCACTTAACAATTTTCTTTATTACTTTGATTACTATTCACTTTGAATGGAAAGTGCTTTTCCGCACCATTGAAGCACAGCTAGTGTATAACCTCCGAGCACTCAGAAATGCTGAGGTGCTACAAGGAGAAACACTTAGGAGAGTACATCCTCTCTGGCATATGCTGCCCAGTTTCAGACCTCTTACGGCTCACTGCCTGCAGTGCTGCTGTATCACGCACAAATCAGGACAAAACATGCCCTGTGGCATCAAGAGCTCTTTCATTTGCCTTCCGGTTTTGCGTGGTTACCAAATGGATTTTGCGTTCGATTCCTTGTATAAAATTGATGGTAAAATCTACACAGGTCTAAGCTTGTTTCATAAGCTTTTACTGGCTAGCAGAAACAGTGTGTGCTTGTCTGGTGGTGGGGGATATAAAGGCTGTAAGTTGAGAGGCTGATGTTCAAATCCAGCAAATCAGCATAAAGCCCTCAGGATATTATTCTTGCTGCAATTACAAGTAACAGCTATCAGGAAAAGGAAGGTTAGATGACTGCCACATAGCGAATAATAGAAATGTTTCTCCTCAGCTGTTTGTATGAATACTATAGACAAGGATAAATAGTTGTTACCATAAAGCTCTCAGGGACAGATCAATTCCCATCGGTGTCTCTAGCTGCCTCCAGCTTTTCCTTACAGGAAGCAGTGGTGGGTCATCAGTGTGGTCATTTTAAGCTTGGTACAAAAAAAAGAGATCCTGATTTAAGAGTCTCCTTGTGTGACCTTTCCTTATATTTGTGTTTGTCACACAAGCAGCCCCAGTGATGCTGATGCTAATAGGTAGATGGTAGAGACAATTTCACTGTGACTGTTAGAGACTGGAGACAAGGAACAAAAGCTCCTTTCTGAGAGCTGCTCATCCATCTCGAATGCTCTGACTCACTTCACCTCATGTGGGACTGACTGCTTAGAAAAACCAACACTGCCATCTTTTTACCACGTTTACAGGATCACAGCCTTAGGATACACAAAGCATTACTCACTTCAGCTGATTCCATTAATGCCGAAGACACAGGCTTGCACTTACACTGTACAGGCTGTAGAAAGGGCTTCTGCATGAGAGGATTATGGCTACAGTTCAGATGCTCAACATTTCCTAGTAGAAGCAGTTCACAATGAAACAATAGCATCATTAAGAGCTTGCAGTGCATGAGCATCTGCTTCATTTCTTTCGTTTGAGTCTCCCTATTTCCTTTTTCATTTTTTTGGTAAGGTTATGAAGAAGACCAAAGCTGATTGCTGCTGTTCTTGATTTTTCCAAACCTAGTTACTTAGGAAATAGAGAAAAACTTCCCAGGCTCAGTTGTACGACACAATCAAACTACCAATGCAAGTTGGCAATGCCATGCCATGTCAGTGCAAGTGGTAAACTGAATGGATTTCCAGTGGCCTGACATGTACCTATCTGAGCATGCTTGTATGGAAACACAAACCCAGCCTGGCATAAATTACACAAACCATGTAATCTTGCACCTAAATGTTTCCCCAGCTCGGTGTGTTTCCAAACATACACATTTCTGAGTATGCAATATGTGTTGCTCAGAGCTTGAGGCAGGTGCACCAGCTCTTCTGTTTAAATCACAGAGGCTGTCAGACATTTCAATGGATAGAAAAAGTACTTCTCTGGGTCATGGCAGGTATGAAAAACAAGCAGTCTGACAAGCCCACACAAGGCATCCAGCACAAGCCCTCCAAAGTACAAATTCCTTTATTGCAGGGCATGTACTCTCCTTTTCCCGTGACCTTCCCATCCTAAGCAGGTTCTTATGACATCACCTTAATGCTGTGGCTTAAAAACAGCTTAATTAATTTAGCGTCTATACATTGCTGTCTGCTGCCATTGTAACCTCCACATAAATAAAAAGAAGATAAGGCACCCAGCTGCCTCTCATGCAGAGCCCTTTGAGCCCCGGACAAAACCCACCACCTGCTCTGGGGGCATCAGTGAAGAACATGAAGTCCATCCCCGAGGAGCCAGCCCAGGGGGACCACAGCGGAGCACCAGAGTTCTGTGCAGGTCACTTGTTTCTTCTGTTACTTAATTCTACATTGCTGTTGACGTGAGGATTACCTTGCATTTTATTACAGCTGGGATTTTAACTCCATCTACAAAGTAATTAATTTTCCTTAAGTGTGATGGGGGCTCAGTGTTAAGTAGTAAGTAGACAGGGTGACTGCAGTGATGTTTTCTGGATATGATACTGTAACATGGCATCTGTTCCTCTATTGTCTGATTTAAATGCTACAGGAAAAAGAAGTCATTCTGACTCAGAGCTGAGCTCTGAAGACCTCAGAAACTTGTTTCTTTTCAAGTATTACTTGTCCGTGGTGGTTTAGTGTGGGTTTAGACCAGAAAATAGCTTTCCTTTTCCTTCAGCACAGCCTGGAAAGCAGACATGTGGCAGTAAAAAAAGGACTGCAAATCTAAAGCAGTCTATAATGCCATTAATGGTTTAAGTTACTTTAATAAGAAAGGATTTGTTGCTTACTCTCTTGAGATTATACCTAACTGTACTTTCAGTCAGTAAGGAAAAAACACAAGATAAGCAATCAAAATACCTGCTTTAAAATATATTTCATTTTCCTAAGTAGTAGACTTGTCGATCTTTTTATGTTACTCATTAGCTAACAAAAGTAATCCCCATCCTGACATCTAAGCAAGAAAGTCCAGGATTGGAGTTCACACAGAGGCTAATCTATGCAGATTAAATAGCTGTATTGTCTTTCTCCCTGCAGTGTACAGCTTGGCAGCACACCCCAAAACAAAAACCTGATTTCAAAGGGAAGAGTGTGTTGTATTTCTAACCAGGTTCAGAAATACATCCATCTCATACCAAGGTAGAGGGACCGCTGTTTGCACGTAGCAGTGGCTTTGTGATGTGCAGGTGTAATCCCAGGAGGTGCTGTCAGTGATTGCTGTACGCTGCCAATGCCCTCAGCAGTCTTTCTCTCCACAGTGCTTGATCCCACAAAGCTGCCTGAGTCCAGCAATTGGCATCACAGAACCAAACAGTATTGTATTAATCATGCATTTATCAACTCTGGGCTCTGCATGGTGAGAACAGGTTCAAAACCCCTTCTGACAGCCCCATTGCTGTATTATAGAGCATGTGGCTCATTAACTGTGAGCAGCTGAGACAGCCTAGGTTGAAGATACTTTTGGAGCTGGCTGCTTTGTTCACAGAAAGCTTTAAAACAATGTTAAGATCACTTTTGTGAGCTAGGCTCATGCACACTGAATATGGAGGAGATCCATTAAGGATCTGAGGCACTTCATCCCATCACATGCCAAGTGTAGTGCTGTGTCAGACATCCAAGAGCTGTTAAAGACAGAAGTACAGTGCAATGTCTGAAGCTGTCTGGCTGGGAGGTTGAATACCAGGTTTTGTGGAAGAGCAGAATTGTTTCCTTTCTAAGAAAAATCTTTGAGAAGATCCTGGGTTGTATTGCCTGTAGTCAGTAATAGATTGAATGCGGAATGCATCCTCATGGATGGATTCTCAAAACATTCTTTGTCCAAAATAAAGAGAGAAGCTAGCTAGACGTGAATAAATGATACTACTTTTAATCATACTGTTGGAGCTCATGTTGCCCAGCATGTGCAGGATGGGAGCCCCCAGCATGCCAGGCACCTGTGGGAGGTGGAGGTCATAAAATCATAGAATAGTTCGGGTTGGAAAGGACCTTAAGATCATCCAGTTCCAACCTCCCTGCCAT
>NDXB01003828.1:139878-153862 GCA_002631895.1 Agapornis roseicollis | reverse complement strand
AAACAAAACAAAAAAAAAAAAACAAAAAAACCACCCAAACCCACAAAACAACAGAATAAAAGTAATTCAAAAGTACAATTATTTTTAAAAATATGTCTTGGAAAGAAAGTATTTGGAGAGAAGCTGAAAAAATCACACAGCTCCATAAAGAAGGTCATTGTAAAACCTGCAGCTTAATCCTTAGGGAAAATCAAAGAATAAAAGGAAAGGAAATTACGTATTTGGGAATTTGTCCTATAGACATTTAGCAAAACTTATGAAGGGACAGCACATTTGTGTTATGAGAAATTAGTATATAGCTAAAGAGCAGGTATCTTTGTGCTGATGCACTTTTTGTATGGACACAGAAATGTGCTACAGAAAAGGGAGTCTTTTTTGAAAAGCCTGAGGAAGTTTATGGGCACTAAAGTATCTATGGTGTTGGTCTAGGTTTTCATATATTTGTTGGTTTTGCCAGGTTGATAGTGTGCTGGTGGCATTGATCTGACCTAAATTGTGTATCCCTGTAGGCTGAACAGGAACACTGCTCAGAATTTGGTTTCATTAAGGCAATATTACCTCCAGAGACCCTTGGTGTGAAGGCAAATCTGTAGTATACCAGGCCTCTTTTGGATCTGCCATACAATTCCTTCTTCCTAAGCAACACTTACTTAAATGTCCAAGTTATTTTTTTTTTTCAGAGATATTGACGTAAAACTAACTGGCATATCTTAAAATACTTTGCTAAAGAAATTCTCATGAATTTCCATAAAATAATAGCCTGAAAAAATGAAGAAGAGCAAATTGCTTGTAGAACTTAGCCAAGGTTTTGTGAGTAATATCAATTTGAAAATGACCGTTTTCATGACCCTTTTCAGAGAAAAAAAAAAAAGCCTCTATCTAATTTATCCATCCATCTATCCCTACAGAGAGAGAGAAGTGCTAGGAAAGATATATAAGAATGTGTGTGTCTATGAATGAATAGGTATAATTGCAGATACACACCAAAACCATCGTGAAAATACACTTATGTTGATAGTAGGAGTCATTTCACACAGTGGTGCAGCCAGATCAGGAGAAAGACATGAGATTAATTCTTTTCTACTTTCCCTGTTGTAGAGTGTTTCGAGAGGCAGAATTGCTGCCAGCATAATTTAGATAGGCCATGTTGCTGTTCTAAGTTACAGATGCTTTTCCTGGGTTGCCTGTGGGTTGTTGTGCAACCTAGGCCTCTCAAGGGTATTTGGAGAAACCATAGCATTAACTGCTTTGACTTCCTGCTGCATGAAATGGGCTGGAGCTTGCAAGGAATGACTTTCAGTTTGGCTGTCTCTGGTTAGCAATTTCTTTTATAGCCCTGGAAAAATATATGTGAACAAGCAAGTCTGTATGCAGGTAAATGAGTTGGGAATTTCTTCTACAGAATTCCTTCTCTCTTTAGTTCATTTATAACCTCCACGCTTCTTAACAACCCCTTAACAGAGATTTACTAGATCGCAGGGGAGCACTGTGGTTTTCATTTCTGATGTGACAATGTAAAATGCTTGATAGAGCCGCCTTTCTGGATAAATAGGACAGAACATGTTCACAAAGTCCTACTGGTCATCTCAGTCCAAGGCGACATACCAGGAGGTACCCCTATGCAGAACCAGTGTGTGGAGGTCACTCTTCCTACAAGGACAAATACATACTAGCACTACCATGAAGTAGGACACAACTGAACACCATGTGATATCTTTTTTTTAGTTCCTCAGATTTTGTAACCAAACTGCTCTGCCACATATTTTTCAGCATCAAAAATAAATGTGCCTGTTGGTTATTTTCTTGATTTCTGTGTTCAGTTACTGAGAACCAAAATTAACATTAACTTATAGACTTCCATCAAAATATTTTATTTTATTTTATACCTACGTTTTCATGGAAAACAAAATACAGTTTTGTTTAGTTGCAGTATTTTGTTTGTTTCTTACATTTGCTGCTCTCACAATCTAAATACCATTAGGGAAAGGTCAGGATAGACTTCAAAGTCAAGGAGCATATAAAATTCACTGTGATAAATTGCATGTTGTGCGCACCATAGAATTTAATGTAAAAAATAGAGATCTGTGGGTCCTTTTCTGTCAGAAATCTATGTGTGTGTGTGCAGATGTATATGCACATTTGTGGTATCTACCCCATTGACAAACTGCATTTATTAACTTATGTGTACACATTTTCATCTGGATAATTATCACTTTATTTATTGTTTTATGTCACTTCCAACTCTAAGAAAACTGTATCTGTAAATTGCAGTGAAACTCAAAGGGATATGAGCATATTCCTGGTCCAAGCAGCACTGAAAACACAGCTGACACAGATGTTGTTCACATTAACATAAAGTATAGATACAGCAGAAATTCCAGTGTTAATGAATGAAAAAGATTATGTCACTTTAGGACACTTTTACAGCGCAGAAGACATATGCAAGTGAGTTGTATTAATGTAACCACATTCCCTGTACTATTTTATTACGGAGGTAAAGTTCAGTGCTACGATATGTGAAGAAGACCACAAAGACCCTTTCCTGAAGACTGTAATTAGAACAGGTTACATTTCTACTAAGTTCCAAATTCTCATTACAAGCTTTTAATGAGAAAGGATTAATTTTCTGTCATTTTACATTCTTATTACTACTCAGTCAAGGGTGTGAGGTATCAGGAGTTTAATGCCTAATTTATATTCAATGAATCTTAGTAGTAGAGCTGCACTTTTTTGACCTTTCCAATATTTTATACTTTGATTGGGTGGTCACTTTACTCCTGCATTGTTTATAACGTTATTATAGTAGCATACAGAAGAAAAAGTGGACTGGCTCTCCATTCCAAACTGTGAACTAACAGAAAGATCAATTTAATGCCATATGCATTCATCAAGTTCAAGAATATACACAATGTTAAATTTTGGAAATCTTCAGAATTACAGGAATGAAAATGACACCCTAGTCGATGTGATCATCCTTGGGGACTAGAAGAAACCAGATAAATTCTGTAACGACTGGGGTTGCTTTTACTTCCTCCTTAAGTATTCACTTAAACATATGAGCAATAAGATAAAGATTTACAATGGGTACTTTGTCATGTTTTACCGTTTGCTTACCAGTATGTTTCACAAAGACCAAGACTGCAGAAAGAGCAAGACGATGAAAAATCAGGTCCATTGTACTGCTAATAGTTAACACTTTTGGAAATGCCATTAAATATCTATGTGAAATATTTTAATAGAGTTTTATAAGACTTGCATAGTAAAAGTGAGATGATATAAGTTTGGAAATTTTAAATCTATGAAAAATTGAACTTTAATGTCAGACTATTAAAAAAAAAAACACTTAGAAAGAAAACTAACAAAAGAAATATATGATGTATTTCTTGTATATGATCTGAATTGACTTCACTGAGCAACCAGAATGTTGGAATCAGTTTTTCTCTGAAATATATACCTTAAAAAATTCATGCAAGAATGAAACTTCTTGTCTATTAATTTCTTTTGGAATTATTGTAAAGTATTGTAAAGATACCAAAAAGCACCCTACACCCTGCGAAGAACTGCAGCTTGAAAATGCAATACCTAATTTAACTGTTGTATTAAGTGGATTGAGTGAAAATTTGTGTCTACAAAGATATTCTGACATTTCTTAGTTTGGTGCTACTTGCATAAGTTCAAAATTACTAGAAGAAAAACATTCAGAAAAGGAGTTAGTTAGAAAAAAAGTAATCCATTTGATTTTTGTGTAAATCCTTCTATTTTTTTTAAGTAAGNAAAGATATTCTGACATTTCTTAGTTTGGTGCTACTTGCATAAGTTCAAAATTACTAGAAGAAAAACATTCAGAAAAGGAGTTAGTTAGAAAAAAAGTAATCCATTTGATTTTTGTGTAAATCCTTCTATTTTTTTTAAGTAAGAGAGACTGTTTACAGAGTTCAGATAATTATTCATTTAAGCCTGACAAAAAAAAAAAAAGAATCACTTATGTCAAACAAATATCACTTCATAACTGGAAAGAAACATAATTGATATTCTGTAACACTCTATATGATAAACATATTATTCATTCCTTAACTATTAATTCTCAAAACCCATGTTCAACAGTCAGATATAATTAATTTGCCATACAATACACATCTTATTAAATGTAAATTAAATCCAATTTGAGACCCATTGTTTAAAACATTATTCAGAATGTCATTGCTGGACTTCCCCAAAGAAACATCATTTAATACAGTTTGTGAGGCCAGAGGGAGAAATAACAGTCTGGGTAATGAAGGTACTATCAGACCTGTACCATTTTAACTGAAAGAAAAATTAATATATGAGGTCCTTGCAAGACAGATTAGAAAGAAAAAAAGTGACAAAAGTAATAATGTGAATACTGAAGAGAATCTTCACTTTAAATGAGCCTGGTCAAACACATTTTTAGCCTCAATGATATCAAACTGAAATACAAGAAACAAAATATACCTGTCTACTTCAGTAGAAGCAAAACAGAAGTCATTATTGCAGAATGTGGCAAAGTAAGCCAATATTCCAAATAATACACAATTATGTTACCCATGCATAAAGCTAATGCAGCTTTAGGGATCAGAAATTTATTTCAATTTGTAGGAAAAAATAATTTTACAAGCATCCAGTAGTAAAACAAAAATGTTTTGCATCCATTTTTATGAAAGAACTTGAGTAGAAGAGTATGTAGGATGGAGCATTTAAGAACAGAAATTTGTTGGGCAGGTTGTGAAAAGCACAGATTTAAAAAATAGGTCCAAGTGTTACTCAGACAAGTGTCTTGTGTTTTGCTAAAGCTTGGTAATATATTTCAAGGCAATGCAGCTAAATTTATTGCAAGGTTCTTTGACTTTCTATTATACAAACCTCTTGTTATTGAGCTAAAGTGAGACTTTCAGTAGATTAGATGTGGTTACTTCAGAATATAGTATCTACCACAAATTAAAGGGAAAAATTATTGATAGGGTCCTTATACATAAAATCAGAACCATAGAATGGTTTGGATTGGAAGAGACCTTAAAGATCATCCAACTCCAATGCTATGGGCAGGAACACTTTTCACTGGGTCAGGTTGCTCAAAGCTCCATCCAACCTGATGCACTGGATTTATGCCTGATTTATCACTTGATTTGATATGTCATGTCATACTTAGTAGTATCAATAATGTATGCAAATGCAGACACACATAAACACTATTCATAATCACTACACTTACAGGTAGAATCATAGACCTTTAAGACCATTTATTCCAACAGTAGGTAAATATAGAATAAGCTAGGTTGGAAAAGATGTTTAAGACCATTAAGTCCAACCTTGATGAAATTAATCTTATTTTTGCTAAGATTTAAACAATGTACATCAGTTGTTACCTTAAAAAAAAAAAAAGGCAAAAAGCAGAAAGCAGAAAGCAAAAGAGCAAGCTCTCTTATTAACTCTCACACATTCTCTCACACTTTCAGGGTTTTGCTGGTTTTCTTCTGATGCTTCCAGTTCCTTGTAATGGCAATGGTAGTTAAAATGCACTTTGGACCTTGCAAGGCTGTCATATCCTAGACATTTCTAAATGATCTAAGCCTGCTATGAGTCCAAAGTCCCATTTTTAGAAATGAAAAAGGCATTTGCATCAATAACCCTCAGATTAGTCTTGCAACCACAGACACATAAGCCAACTTTAAATTGACTAGTGCAGGTCCTGGTACAACTAGCTCAACAATTGACTAGCTCAGGTACAACTGAGTATAGTTATGCACCCCAAATTAAGCTCTGTGTTCCCCTGAGGATTTGAGCTTATAAATATATATTATTTCTGGGACTGAAACTTTGACTTCTAAATCACTTAGATGTCTTCATGAATTTTATTGTTTTTCTCACCCCTACTATTTCTCCTATGTTTTTGTAGACCATCAACAATATATTTTCTATGGAGGCTTTCTATTTATTTGTAGTATTTTCAGAGCAATTACATAGCATCATGTTGTGGACACATCTGCTGCTACTTTCTGGGAGAGAAGAATGTAAAAGAATACATTGAAGACTTGCCAAGGACTCTAGCAAGCTCTCTGTAAAGGCATTTGCTCTTATACACTTTTGTGCCATACTGTGAAACGTAGGAAAATAAAATAAACTTTGCCTCTCAGCCAGAACCTTATCCTCTGGTGCCAGTCTACTTTGTTCAGTATTTTTGTTCCTTGTGTGGAGGTCAAAGCTGAAATGTTATATGTGATCCAAATTAATTCAGTATTCAGTTGGTCTCCAGTGATCAGAAAGTAGCATAAGAAGTAGGAAGTAAAATACATTCCTTTGGGTATTGCTGGGGAATGCACACCTGTCATTGAACCAGCTGATTTTCAGAACTCATTTCTGCCATTTGTAGATTTCATGTGCATTTTATCACATTTTATCACAGCTTGGTGATTTTATTTGATTTTATTTTTAGACAGTCAATAACTTAACTCATGTTACAAAGGAAACTTCAATGCCAGAAGAAGGAATGACAGAACAACAGATTAAAGATGAACAGCTCTTGAAAGTCTGAAAGATGAAGCTCAGATGAATGCTTAAAGGATGAGATTTTTCTGCTGCATCAGTTGACCTAGCACAGCTCCCTACCTGTAGCTAAATTTTCATATTCTTTCAGCTGTATCCTCTCCCACAAAGCTCTTGGCTCTGTAGCCCTATATAAAGGTCTTTGCTGCTTTCACTTACTGACAATTTTACAGTGCCCTTTGGTTTTTTTTTATCTGTTCCATTTGAAACCATCTTCAATAATGGGGTAAAAAAAAATAAAATTGTCTTTGGCTATGACCCCCACGTTAACCTTCAGCTGCCCCAAAAGATCCCAGCCAATAAACAACCCAGCTTTAGAATGGCAAAATTGGCATTAATGATATAAAACTTTTCTTGCATCACCATCTTCTTTTACTGGACTTTTGCCCATTCTTTTTGCCAACTCTTTTTTTTTTTTTTTTTTCCATGAATTTTTAAGCACTTAGCACATTTCATAAACCCATATCTTCTGGAATAAATCTTGACTGAAACTCAGTCTTAATTTTTAAAGGTAAATTTCTCCCTTTTTTTTTTTTTTTTTTTCCATGAATTTTTAAGCACTTAGCACATTTCATAAACCCATATCTTCTGGAATAAATCTTGACTGAAACTCAGTTTTAATTTTTAAAGGTAAATTTCTCCCTTTTTTTTTTTTCTCTATTTTTTTTTGTTGTTGTTGAGGAAGCAACTCCTGAACATGAGCTTGTGACTTGAAAAGGCAAATAACAGAAATATCATACTAATTCCTGCCTTAAAAACCTAATTCTTCATTTTCAACAAACTTACAATTTTGAGTGTTTAATTTGTTCGACAATTAAATTCTTAATTTTAACTCTTTCGTTATTGGGTTTACTCTTTCTTTCTCCAGTTGTCTATCCTGCCTGCTATGGCTTTTAGAGTGGCATTCTGACTTGTCAAGCCAGGTGTCATCTGTCTCTCACCTGTCATTTTCATAAACCTTTCAAACTCGCTGATATCTAAAGTAGCAGGAGGTATATCAAATGATAGAGCTAGAAGATTCTGCAGCTGTTTTCTTATGTTAAGGAAACTGCATTTTCTCAGTTCTGCTGAATTGCATTCTGTTAGTACACTGACTTTGATGAAGTTTTCATCTTTCTAGCCTGTGGTTCTTTCTGCCTTTGCATTTCTTCTAAGTATTGTTGTATACTCTCCTTCATTTCCTCCCATGTCCCTGTGAAATGAACATAGGTCTATATAACATGACTATGGTATTACAAACTCTCATGGAAGTTTTAGTAATTGGACTACTTTGATCCTGTACTGCCTCTGGTGCCCTGCTTTCTAAATACACTGCACCTCTTAAAATGCTCTTAAGTTTCCTCTTTGCTTTCCATGATTTCCATGATGAATTTTTTTGTGACTCAGGTGGAAAAAAATAATATAAAACTTTAAGAACTGAAAAAAAATTGGGTTCTTTCAATACAGAGTTTGAAAAGACAGAGATACAGAAGGAGACAAGAGATTGTGTTAATTAAGGAGCCACTTGGTTTTAAATTATTTCTGTCAGATAGGTATATTTTCCCAATCAGTAGTATTTTCTAGGAAGTTAGTGTGTTGCATTCATAGAAGCAACTCCTGAGCACATTTTTCAAACTAATAGGTAACAGAGTGTCCTGGGTTCAGCAGTAGCAGTCAATTTTTCTCCTTCTTAGTAGCTGATGCAGTTTTATGTTTTGACTTTCAGCCTGGGAACATAGCTGATAGATGTTTTTANATTCATAGAAGCAACTCCTGAGCACATTTTTCAAACTAATAGGTAACAGAGTGTCCTGGGTTCAGCAGTAGCAGTCAATTTTTCTCCTTCTTAGTAGCTGATGCAGTTTTATGTTTTGACTTTCAGCCTGGGAACATAGCTGATAACACCGATGTTTTTAGTTGTCACTAAGTAATGTTTATTCTGACCAAGGATTTTCTGAGTCTCATGCTCTGCCAGGGAGGAGGGGAGGCCGGGGGGAAGCAGGGACAGGACACCTTATCCAAATTAGCCAAAGAGGTATTCCATACCACAGCACGTCATGCCTGGGGAGGTAATGGGGAGTTACCCAGAAGGACACACACTTCCCGGTCAGACTCGTTTTCGACAGGTGGTATCATACTCTCTTCCCTTGTTATTTTCTTATCATTGTTCTTATTGGTGGTAGCAGTAGTGATTTGTGTTAACCTTAGTTACTGGACTGTTCTTATCTCAACCCGTGGGAGTTACATTCCTTCGATTCTCCTCCTCATCCCCCTGGGAGTGGGAAGGAATGGGGGGGGGGGAGAAAAGAAAGAGATGGGGGGAGTAGAAACTGGGATGATAAGTGAACAATCCTCTTGCAACTGGATTTTGTAATGACAACACCAAGATATTCAAGATTTGTCATGCTGCAAATTAGTCATTTGAGGTTAGAATTGGTCCCTCAGTGTCATGTGATATAAACATGTGTATGCCCAATCAATTATCTTCATACAAAATTAAATTTACACAAACTATCTAGTCATGCACATATCCAATAATAAGCCTGAGTCTTTGATACTTATTACATAGACATTTAAAAACTTTCAGGGCTGTAATATTTTCTTTTTCTGTCCTCACTTCCAATTCTGATATGGCTGTTCATGGAAGGTATCATTAGAGATGCACAGAAACCCTTGAATAAGCTCTCTGTTATTGAAAATCACATTGCTTCTCAGATCAAAGGCTGAAATTTTTTGGTGTTCCCAGACAGAAAGCATTAATTCTGACATACAAGGTAAAATAGGAGCAATATGGGGCAGAGCACTTGAAAGGGTTATGGTTCCTGGTTTTACTGAAACTGTTGGGTGTAGAAGAAAACTTGGGCCTTTCCTACTTCTTTTTCTTTTGTCTTTTCACAGGTAACAAATGATAGGATGAGAGGTAATAGAGTTAAGCTGCACCAGGACATTTAGACTGGATATTAGAAAAAGTTTCTCCACCAAAAGAGTGACCAGGTATTGGAACAGGCTATCCAGAGAAGTGGTGGAATCACCATTCCTGGAAATGTTCAAAAACTGTGTAGATAAGGCCCTCAGTGACATGGTTTAGTGGTGGACTTGGAAGTCCTGTGGCAAAGGTTGGATTTGATGATCTAAAATGTCTTTTCCAGCCTAGTTGATTCTATGATTTTGTGATCTTATTGAAGGACACTGATAATTGTTTCAGGAGCATCATGTTTTGTGCTGTTCTCACTTACTACCTGGACAAAGAGAGCTATGCACTCTGTGCAAATTAACCAGTGCTTGGTTACTACCCTAGGAATTCTAGCCCCAGGAGAGCTTTTGGAGCATTTAGAATCAGTACTTCTATTCCCACAGGAGCATCAAGTAATCTCCCTGTCTTCATCACTGTGCCCCATCAGCTCCACAAATATATTCAAAGTAAGGTCTTGCCTTTGGCTGCCAAAAGAAAAAAAGGAAATATTGTAGTTGGAAAACAATCGTCAAGCAATGCCATTTCCTAGAGGACAGCAATTCCATTTTCAACCCAGCAGTGACACCTCAAATAAGCTGTCTAGGGAACATGCTATGGTTGGTTCATATCAGATCTTCCTTCCTAAAATAGCATTTGTTGAAGGTGAGAGTCTTCCAGGATTTATCTTTCCTTTTTTTCTCATATATAAAAATATTGCTCACTATAAAATCATGTAATTGTCAGTGTCTGAATAATATTCAGATTTGCCATCATTAGAATAATGAGTCTGAAAGAAAAAAATCAAAGCGAATAAGTCAGTTCCTAGCTTCAGAAGGATTGTGTATTGTTTTTGCCATGACATGAGCAAAGCTCGATTGGATGAAATACTGAGGAAGTAACACTTTGGTCCAAGATTTTGCTGGATCTGATTACAGTTGGGGCCTGTAATTCACATTAGAGCCCTTGTAGAAGCATCTCCCTGCCTTTAAGGTGAGGTATCAGGCCTCCTCATAGGAATCATGGCTGCGACTAATCATCTGATACAGCTAAGTGAAAAAGGCATTGAAGTGCACTTTGTGACCCGTGACTCTAAAGTAATTTAAATCAAATGTATTTTCAGGTACACATTAGAACAGCCATAAAGGTACCTGAAGTTGAAGGAGCTGTCACATCTCAAGGACAAAGAGCATCATCTTTGATTCCTACAGTGTCATTTAATTATCATGAAGAAGTGACACAGCAATTGATTCTGCATTTAAAACCACCTTTTTTAAATAACATTTAGGAACATAAATCTTTTTGTCATTTTAACCCAAAATAGAGCAAGGCAAGGTCAGAACCATTAGAAACAATTTCGCATTGCTTCTTTGTACAGTTTGCAAAATATCACAAACATAAAGCAAGATCTGAATTTCATAAATTGTGTGTAATAAATTATTTTGTCTGTTGCAGGCTTTATTAACTCCAAGAAAATGTGATATATTAATTGTAAAGCTAAATTGTTTGGAACAAACAAATCTTACAATTATTCCAGTATGGATATGGATCTAGATCTGGACCTGAATCTGGATCTGGGGATCCAAATAAGAGGTTTTTCTCCTCTCATCACCCCACTAAGTATGGTATCAACTGCTTCTAGTCTTAGCCCGGCAAGCTGACATCATTTTCTGCAAAATGCCATCAAATAGTAAGAAAACTTTAGGTGGTCTGCTTCTAAACTTTGGTAATAACAAGTAAGCTTTCCAAAACTATTGACAACTCTATAGATTCTCCGTTTACATTACCTGTATTTTAAAGGCTGTGTCACCAGGAATAAGCTCATCAAATTCATTCCCAGCTGCAAGGTGATGCTGCATTGACAATGCTTGGTTAGCTTCCCGGTCTGCTTTTGTGAAAGATGCAAGTCTTCTCAAGAGAATAAAATGCAGACACTCTTGAAGAAAGAAGCAGAATAAATCAGTCAAATGATACCGTGGTTCTTTTTTGTATTTCAGGGAATACTGAATTAAGCTTCTATGCTGTTTAAATTGCAGTTTTCACAAAGACAGTTTGAAATCAGTAAATAACTAAATGCCAGAACTAGCTTATTCAGGTTCCCTTGTGGGCATTCACCTCAATATCATGCACATTATGCATTTAGAAGTGAGCCTGATTGCTGCATTCTGAGCTGTTTCTTTTTTATGTGCCTTCTCAAATTTTATTCTCTGCAATGCTAGGATACAGAGAAGAGTGTGAAGCATATAGTTTTGTTCAATCAGAACTCAGATATCATCTGATTTTGATCTGAATGCTCCCCTTTATGTGTGCTGGCAACATTTAGTAGGGATGGAAACCTGACTAAGAAACAATGGCTAATCACCATAAGAGTAATATTCCTCAATGCTTGTATAGATTGCTATCTTACTTTTTCATTTACTACTCATAGGAGCAAAGATGGATCATCTTAGTCACAGAAAGACTTTCATTGATCCCATAGATTCTAGAGACCAAGGCGGGAAAAAAAAATTTCCACAGCAATAGAGATTAAGTTCCAAAGCAATGAATGTACTGCTTTGCCCGGCTAACATATTTCTTGATGTATAATATCACTCCATCTCCCATCCTCTGCCTTACATCCTCTGCTTTTCTTCAAGCAAAACAGACTTGAGCAAGTAGAATTACACCCTTTTTTTACACCATAAATGTTAGGACTGCTGATAAAGGTATCTCCCTTTCAAGGGGAAAGAGGCAAAAAGGCCAGTCAAGGAGTAGTCCATAGAGGGTATGGGACAAAGGATAGTGGTTGAACCCAGATTTCTAGCAGCGGGACTTCAGTCTCATTGAGCAGGCAGGATACAGATCTCAACTGACTTGCAGCAGATAACTGATTGAAATTAATGTGTTTTATGCAGAGACAGTGCATGATAGTCATGGGAGAAATTCGCCAGTGGCTTAGTGAATTGATTCTTGGTTATTGGAGCAATTTGGAAGTCTGCTCTTGCTGGGGGTGCAAGTTGCCATGTCAGTACCTTTGTGTCCATTACCTACTATCAGGTTTTCTTTTTTATTTCTGTCTTCATATTTGGATAGAAAACCATATAAACTGATCCTTTTTTGATGTTCTCCAAACCTATATACAGGCAATTCCTGTTGTATGAGAGGCACTCAGACAATTATGATATGTGAAGTGCCATGAAATGTGATCTTTGACTAATTAAAAAAGAGAGTCCATGGTCCCTTTCCACTGAAGGTCTGGGTACCTCTGCTTTGCATTAAACTATTAATTTGCTTTATTTTATATTAATAATGGTCTTTTTTCTTTAAAAGCAAAGGAAACTAAAGACGTCTTTCCTATGTCCCTGTCCTGGAGCTGTGGAGATCAAATTCTGAACAATTATATATTGTTGATTCAATTTAGCCTTGGAACTGATATTTATCTTTGAGAAGGTAATGCTCCATAAATGGAAGCTGAATAATTATCAGTAGACCTCCATTTGGTTTATTTTCCTGGGTACTTTTTGGACAAATTTTCATTGACTTTCCAAAGTAAATATTATTGTATTAAGTGATATATCAATTATAGTGAAAGAAGTACATAATATAGAATCAGAAAAATAATATAAACCTATTTTCAACATGCCACAAAGTAGTATTTATATTGTTTAGTTCTTAATGTTATAGGAGAAAATGGAGCAAATAAATTTGTAAAAACCATAGGCTGCAAGATGATACAGAAAACAAACACTGTCATAGAATCATAGAATCATAGAATAGTTACGGTTGGAAGGGACCTTAAGATCATCTAGTTCCAACCCCCCTGCCATAAGCAGGGACACCACACACTAAACCATGTCACCCAAGGATCTGTCCAACCTGGCCTTGAACACTGCCAGGGATGAAGCACTCACAACCTCCTTGGGCAACCCATTCCAGCATCTCACCACCCTCACAGGAAAGAATTTCTTCCTTATAGCCAATCTAGACCTCTCCTGTTTAAGTTTGAACCCATTACCCCTCGTCCTGGCACTACAGTCCCTAATGAAGAGCCCCTCCACAGCATCCCTATAGGCTGGATACTGGAAGGCCTCTATGAGGTCTCCACGCAGCCTTTTCTTCTCCAGTCTGAACAGCTCCAACTTTCTCAGCCTGTCTTCATATGGGAGATGCTCCAGTCCCCCGATCATCTTCGTGGCCCTCCTCTGGACTTGTTCCAAAAGCTCCATGTCCTTTCGATGTTGAGGACACCAGAACTGCACACAATGCTCCAGGTGAGGTCTCAGGAGAGCAGAGTAGAGGGGCAGGACCACTTCCTTTGACCTACTGGTCACGCTTCTTTGGATGCAGCCCAGCATATGCTTGGCTTTCTGGGCTGCAAGCGCACATTGCAGTCGACTCATGTTCATTTTCTCATCGACCACCACCCCCAAGTCCTTCTCCACAGGGCTGCTCTCAATCTCTTCCATGCCCAACCTGTAGCTGTGCCTGGGATTGCTCCCACCCAGGGACCTTGCA
>NDXB01003828.1:113647-134001 GCA_002631895.1 Agapornis roseicollis | reverse complement strand
AGAAGGAAAAAAAAAAAAAAAAAAAAAAAAATAAAGAAAAAAAAAAAAAAAAAAAAAAAAAAATGGAGAGGTAATTATTAGGGTTCTATCCTCTTTCTTTCTTGAATAAAAGTATAAATTATAAATGGATACAGACTGATACAGCAATGCAACTTAATAAATAGACCCTTGTGAAATTAGCTAGCAGTCTTTGCCAATGCAAAAATCTGTCTGTATGACCAAGCTGAAATATTAGAAAGGGATTATTCTATAACAGAAGACAGTACCTTCTTCATGGAAAATGGAAGATCAATAATTTGTTAAAATGCTACCACTGCAAATTAAAAACCTAATGCACCTTGAAGGCACAGAAGTGTGAGGTTTGTAATGGTGAGATTAATAAAGTACAATTATAGATGAAAATTAAATTAAACAAAATAATATTCACCATTGCTGAGGAGTTCTCCAATTGAAGATTTTGTTTAGTTGATGAATCTTCTAAATAGAAAATAAATAAAGAAACAAAAACCTCATAGTCGCTTAAAAGCTACTTTAAAAGAAAAGTACTTGAGGGGATGCATATTGTGTCTAGATGCTTATTGGTCAAAGGTACTGAAGTTTCCTAGACTTATTGGACACAGAATCGTGTAGGTTGGAAGGGACCTCTAAATATCATCTAGTCCAACACCCCTGCAATAAGCAGTAAGATCTTCAGCTAGATCAGGTTACTCAAACACTGTCCAACTTGACCTTGAATGTTAGAAGGGAATGTTACCAGGATCTACAACTTCTGTGGGCAATGTCTACTTTTCAATCAAAAGTAAATACTTGTACTGTGTATGTTGTAGTAGCCTTGTCAAACTCTTACCACATCCTACATTTCTAACAGGGAGATACTATTCTCTGTTATCTCACTCTCATGAGATTACAAGCAAAACCTGTTGCTGACTTCTGCCAATGTTTCTGGGGTTTTTTTGAGAAGTTGTTTTCTGGTAAGCTTGCTGTGTGCTACCATATCACTTTTGCATCCAGTTTCCCTGCTTATCTCAATTCTGTGTATGGTATTGATTCTATAAAAAGACTACATTAAGAAACATCTTTTTTTGCACATGAAAAATTTATTCACAGATCATTTATGAAGAGGCTCCCATAGTTTTTGTTTTCAGAATAAGTTGAAATGTTCTTTTCTTACTTAACTGTTCATTTTTTTACTGCAGAATTCCTATTATTCTCTTTCACCCTAAACTACACATGTGGGGGCTTTAATCTCTTCTATAAATAATTTTGATAGCTCATTTCATATAGGTACAATATATCAGATTAAATTAAAACTCCCCGTTTGAATGTCTCCACTCAAAACTTTATTTCTCTGAGTTTAAATTCATATTCAGGTTTTTTTGTTGTGTTTTCGGTGTTTTCTGTTGTTCTGGTTTGGTTTATTGGTTTGATTTTTGATACAGAAGGGTTTGAGAAAACCTCATAGTTCTAACTATTTTTTTTTTGCTGATTGAATTACTTAATTATTGTTAGATATTAGCTGTATCAGGGAACATGAAAGAGTGTTTGAACAGTTCAGAGCATGTTAGAAGCCCATGCTTTTCTGATGGCAGTGGAGTTTCTATAGGTTGTGGAGGTGTTATTTTTGATTGACAGCTTTCCTTGGACTAGATATTATTGCCTGAATCCTTCACTTTTTATGCACCCACATAACTGTACTTCTCATATTTTTTTCTCTTTTGTAGGTGTTCTCCTATCCAAATCTATAGAATCGGTGACACTGAAAGCCTAAGACTGCAATATCACATGCAAACAGTACAATCACGTACTTATGAGATTTAGCAGATAATAACAATTTAACTGAAAATAGGATTTAATTTTTTTTTTTCTTTCCTATGCAGGATTTAATTTCTCTGCTATCATGTTAACTCTTCAAGCCTATACGAAAAAATACACAGCAAGAAGCATTCTTCTTTTTGAATATCATCCTTGGAAGTAATTTTGGCATTCCTTTATATTAATTCTGTAAGATTTCATGAACACCAATGAACACCTGAAAGGAAATAAAGCATATGGCATGACTTGGTGAATAGTCCAGGTTTAGTTTGCTGTATAATTTGAATACTGCACTTTCTATCCAGGAATCATTAAGAGGTAAAGCTCCAAGGTAACACCTTCACAGTCACTTGTCAGAGAAATATGCAGTTTTAGTAGTGCAACCTAACTCTGGTTTTGAAAAAGAATTGCTTGTAAACCTGTCTAAGAGAGCAGGAAAGGATAATATTGATCCTTTAGTATTCTGCCTGAATGCACCTGTTGTTTACATTGCTTGTGTGTCTTTCATTTAATGATGTTAAATTCAGACTGGATAGAAAGCTTCTAAACTGCCCCTGCATGGAAGAGGTAATTATGTAGCTACAGACATTTCCTATTCTAAGGCTATTTTCAGATGGTTGTGGCTTTGCAAAACCCTAATATCTTGCAATTGCATACTTTTAGGATGAGTAATTTGGTAATCATATTTCTGTTATACTTCATACTCCATTCCAGAAACTGTTTCTGATGCCTGTATGTTATATTCAAACTTCAAGTAGGTGCAAGTCATCTTCTACAAGTCATCTGTTTGTGGTTTAACAATTCACTGTATGTAGAAATTACTTGCAGTTTTCATAGTTGAATTTGCAGTCTAAGGATCTTTAAAATGTTTTGACTTATTGTCTATTATGATTTGAGAAATATTAGAATATCCAGTTCGTTTTGAGGAAGGGCTGGGTGGTCATCAGTACAAAGACTAGTTATCTTTGGCTAACTACAGAAATTAATGTCTAAAGCTAATTTTTCAATCCCAATATGTATATGGGTTTTTCTAGCACTACAAAACATCCAAACCAGACCACCAGACTATGTGTAGTTTCACTTTTCACTATTTTTGCTGGTCAAATGACTTTATTTTGATTTGACCTAGAGAAATCCTGAATTATGTATATCAGGCAGACAGTGAAGTGAGAAAAGAAATATGCTTGAACAAAATGCCATCTCCAGACATACAATATAACAAAAGCTCAGGGGGTCTTGATGTTGGTTCATTTAGTTGGTTGATTGATTGGTTGGTTGGTTCGTTTTGGGCTATTTTGAGAATTGAGTTCATCATAAATGAGTATCTTATTTTGTTGGTTATTGTAATTCAGTGGGGTACATGTTATGGGAATTGTTTGACTTTAGAGAACTGGACACTGATGTATTATTGAGTTTAAGATCTCTAAAGTGTTTCCTACTTCAACTTTGATTTTGACATGCTGATAAAGAATATGTTGCAAACAGATTATAGAGTTAAAATATACCAAACGGTCTACAGGAATTTTTAATATAAGACAGAAGTCATATCAGAAATTTTAGCTCTAAGAATGCCATTGCCTTCCAGTACCTGAGAGATATGAACTTTAAGAAAAGACCTACATTTTGGTTGGTTTTGTTTTGTTTTGTTTTCTGTTTTGTTTGTTTGTTTAACTTATTTTTGGTGTAACAATACAATTACTACTGATTATACTGCTGCTGCTACTATAGCTTGTATTTTATGTTCTTTGACCTATAAACTGTACCTTTTCTCTGTAAGTCTGTGCTTTCACTGAAGGAAAAAGAACCATGTGAGAAATTAAGCGTATGCATCAGAATGGAGAATATTGCATAAACAGAAAATGTGATTATGTCTGGACATATTTGTGATGCTAATGTGGTATGAAGAGGCTGTAACATTACTGTAAACCTCTTTATTTTATGCCTCAAGTCACCTTTGCAAATGGCAGAGTTCCTGTCAACCATACATTTTTTGTCATGGGCTTTTGAATATATGAATCATCACCAAACAGAATATTTGATTGCTTCCTTCTCTGTATTTTAAGCTCTGAAAACTCCCCAGACTCTCAAAACTAAATAGCTTAAAATAACAAATAATGAAGCCACATGCATTTGCTCCAAATACATAATTGCTTGGTTTTCTTCCTAGAATATCAGCAAATATTTAGGAGACTACACAAATGGCTGGATGCTTACATGAATTCCACATATATTCTCACAGCAAACTCACAGTGACAGACTAACAAATTAGAAAGGATTAAAATATAAAAGGGTCCACATGGAAGACTTCATTGTAGGGTCTCTCTAAAATTAATTATTATTATTTTTTGCATAATATATGTGCAATCTTTCTCTTCAGAACTGTCACAGCTTGAGCTGAAATTATCACACACTGAAGTAAAGAACCTCTCATTTTTGTTGATAAAATGCAACTCATGACAACTTCCATCCTGTGGTTTTGATGTGACTTAAAACAAAACATCTGCTAAATATGTGTAGAAGTTCACTTTGTTTCAGTTGCAGATCAATATATTGTATAGCAAAAAAATAATAGTCATAGGATTTCCTTATAAAAAGTAGGGTGTTTTTCTATTGTAGAAGTTTAATTCAGAGTCTAGAAATATTAAGAACTTCTGGTGGGGTTAAGAGGTTTAACTATGCTGAGTAATGTGCAAAAACTCTTCTGCACAAGTGGCAGGATAATTATTATTTGCAGGTGACTTAGCAACTCAGGGTAGAATGAACTTAACAGTTCGAGTAGCACTAATAGCATGGTGAACAGTGAAATACAATAGTGAAATGCATGTTCCAGGTGGGCAAGTAGAAGTGAACAATATTGTATTTACAGAGAAGCTTTAAGCTGCATGCATGCTAGTAGATAATGATACCCCCATCTCAGAATTATGGCTATATCTCTAATGGCATTCACTGTGTGAAAGAGGAGTCCCACTGAAAACTGAAGGCTAATGATCTCTTTAAAATATGATACTGAAAGTCAGTATTCGGATTTGATAGGCCTAATTTTTCACTTATTTATACTGTTTTTATGATGATCTAACTCCATTCACTTCAATAAAGCAGTTGTGCCTGATTTACAGAGGCTGTGTGAGAAGTGGTGCCAAAGAGAGTTACATAATCTGTTCATAAAAATTCCCACCATCAAGCACCTTCTCTGACAACACAGTTTTTAGGTTAAATGCCTGACTGCTCAGAAGTATGTCATTAGAGCCAAATTCTGTCTTTAGGTGCACTCCAAAGAAACATGACTTTAGTCTGTAATACGCAACACAAAACATTAAAGGGTACCAATACATCCAGCCGTATGTCTTTAAATTAAACCACACATTTTAAAAACTGAGTTCACTGGACTTACAAAGCAAACTAATACAATCCATTTTGATTTTATTTTGCAAAACATCTCAGTATAATATCAACTTCAGCTTTCTCCAGGTGATGACATCGTTATACAGGGCAACTTGTTAAATCTGTATGAATGAAGTTATAGCCAATGGGATGAGCATAAACATACTGGAAAATCTCAGTAGAAGTTACCATAATGCTTAGCTAAAAAAGGGTATGGGACAGGGATAAATACAATTTTGATGATCCTTGCCATCTCCATGCTGAAAGTGATCTCTAGACTCATCTGTGGCTAATATCATCTCTAAGGCTGCTTCTGGAAGAACAGATCAATACAGCTGAGAAACATGAAATATTTCATGATGCTACAAAACAGCAGGCAGGTGGAACAACACTGGCACTAGAGCAAAGACCTTTAGTGTGAAAATACCCTTTCCCCCCAGCCCTCCTTTCCAACCAAACAGTGATGGCTCATAAACACTGGAAAGATCTCTGCCAGGTCATACAACTAGCCTTATCCAATTACCCATGACAAAGAAGGTGCCACAGCTGGGGTTTACCACTGGAAGTTGCATTTGTCTCCTAGTCTACTCCTCTGAATCCTGTTCGGTTATCTGTACCGTGGCCCTTGGTTGTCAGGTGCCCAAAATTGATCGTTGGCAGATTGCAAATTACACTGTCTGGCTGTGTCTGGCTTTTGGAGTCAGGGAGTGAGAGAGATGGTAGCACTGACCTGAAAATGCATGATGTAAAGCTGTGGAGGAGCACAGAGTGGTAGTCAGTTATATAGCTCTCCTAAATGATGTACCAGCCTCAGAGAGGCTGATCTCAGCCAAGCCCTGCTTTCTGACTGAGGGCTGTGAGGTAGACCACAGAAAGCTTAGTTCACTTCTGTAGAGATGCCTTTTCCAGAATTTCTCATTGCTCCTGTAAGAATGTAAAGTAAATGTATTTATTAGTCTTTATTTGTTTATCCTTAAATATTTACATGCATGGAGAAAACTTAGTAGCTAACTAAAGTCTGTGTTCTTGCAGTGATAACTAGCCTTGTACAATAAATGAGCATTCGTGAACCTAAAAGTGCCACACAGTCCTAGAATGCTCAGATTAGTCAGGTGCCATCAGAAGTGGAAAGCACTTGTGTGGTGCAGCACCATAAGAATATCCATTCCAGTTGCTGAATATACATTAAAGAAAGCAACCAAACCCCAACATATCTTGCTGCTGTGCTGTATTGTCAGTAATTAAAACAAGTGTGCATATATAAACATAAACTCTGCCTGACAGAGTAGGGTTTCTAGAATAACACCAGAGGAGAATTTATCATAAGCTGTTACCATGTTTATTCTTGTAACTTAGCATTGTGAAATGAAATTCTGAAAGAGCTTTTCCAAATTGAACCTCCCCCTTTTTCAGTCCCCTAAGAGGAGAAAGATGTGGTTATTGCTCTCATATGTGTCTATGCATTTAGCTTAAATATCCTATAATTGAAAGGAAAAGGAAAATAAAAAATAGAAGATCTGCCTGCCCCACAGATATTGAAATCTATACAACTAATTGCATTGAGAAAATGGTGACTTCTGCCATTCTAAATATTGAATATCTGCATTTGGGCTATCCAGAATTGTTAGTCTACATACAAATCTTTACCTTCATGCGCCCTTCAGGAAGTCCAAAGGACTGCATGTTGCCCAAAATGCGTAAAGGCATGGCTCTTTCACATTAGTCCAGAAAGAACTATTCCTGCTCTATTGTGCAACTCTCTGGTTCAGCTCTGGGGGGTTCATTCTTCTTCAGCTGATTCAATAGCTTTAGCACTGTGAAATAAGATTTTCATGACTGCTTAGGCTCTTCTGTTAACTCCTCTCTACTCTGTCTTGTAGACTTATTGCACACAGAGCATATAAAAATCAAAACAAAGCGTGAAACAAAAAAAGACCTATATGACAATTCTTTACCCTATGATCAGAGCAGTTGCTCTGTCTCATATAGCTGTGTGTGTGAAGATCGCTTGTGTAAAGAAGATAGTATAGAAGGACCCTTTCTTGATAAGTTTCTTTCTGTGTATTCCCTTTGCCTTTTCCCTGTGATAATATTGCTTAATTACCATTTAACTAGAGATTACATTTCAGCTGGTGCAACAAAAGTCAGCAGATGTTTTTCTAGGTATGAAACACTATAATTCATGTATGCAAGAGAAATGAAAGCTTGGATGTTGAATACTTTTTTTTTGTTCCTTCTGGTTAAGGAAACAATTCTTTTTCTCAGTCTTCAATTTGGTTGGCTGAAACGTCTCTCAGGATAACAGTCTGAGATCTTAACAGACTGGACACCATTTTATATATTGATATATTGTATATGAGGAAAAATCTACCCTGAAAACTTTACAGCCTAGACAGAGAAACCAAAAAAGAAAACAGGAATACAAAAGTTAATCAGTTCCATATAATTACATCTAATTTCAAAACTCAGCTTTAGAATCATAGAATAGTTAGGGTTGGAAAGGACCTTAAGATCATCCAGTTCCAACACCCCTACCATGGGCAGGGACACCTCACTTTCCTATATGATTAAGAGATATCACATATGACTAGAAGAAACAAATCCCCATTTGTCACCATCCAGGTCTCACGGAGCCCCTATATTCCACCCTCTTTGTTGGGGTGTATTTGTTTCAGGGATCTCACCAAATGCATTATACAGATGCAAGTATTTTCATCTGTGAATTAAGCCCTGAGTTGGTTTTAGGATAAGTCCTTTCCTGAAAGAAATGAAGGCCCATAAATAGAAAAAAAACCAAACCAAAAAAANACTGTGGCAGGACATTTCAGTTCTCAACCAGGTGGAATTAGACTCCTTGCAAAGGAGGTAGTGTTAATTCTTGTCAGGGTTTCAAAAAAAACATATTAAAAAAAAAAAAAAAAACAAAAAAAAAAAAAAAAAAAAAAAAAAAAAAAAAAAAAAAAAAAAAATAAAATGGACACATGACTAAATACATGCAAGTAAGAACTATTTATATTGTCTGTAGTGATATGTTTTAGCACAGGCTATCAATTTCTTTTCTAATTCTGCAGTTCCTTTCTTATGGTGCATTTTGTTTCTCTGCTGGGAAGGACAATGTTGTTAATAAAAACACAGTATTGATTTTATTTAGAAATATATTATACTAATCCATGAATAAAATATTAAACATCATTTGTTTCACCATGAAGCATGTCAAAACCCTTGTAAAACAAATGATTTTAGATAATATTGATATTTCTGTGGCTATTTGTTTAATTAGTATACTACAGCTCTGCAACAGTCGGCTTCTTTTTTACTACGATAGCAGCAAACAAATCTGAGCTTAGAATAATCATCCACTGTATTTGGAACATTGCCTTAGGTTGTTATACACTTTATCACTGCATTACTTCAGTTTTACACTTAACTGATAAAAAGCTTGAACAGGCAGATGTCAGAGGCCTGGGATTCATAGACTTGTTGAGGTTGGTACAGACCTCTGAAGACCATCCTGTCCAGTCTCACTTCTCCTGAAGCAGATTGCACAGAATTGTGACCAGGTGGGTTTTCAGGACAGAGACTCTACAGCCTTTCTTGGCAACCTGTTCCAGTGTTCAATCACCCTTAATATTTTCTTTTCATTTTTTTTTCTTTCTTCACATTTAAACAGAATTTCTTGTATTTCTATTTGTAGTCATTGCTTCATGCCCTGTGAACACTCATTACTGATAAAAGCCTGGCTCCCTTTTCTTCATTCCCTTTATCAGTTATTTATACACATTGATGAGATCTCCCCTGAATCATTCCTTCTTCAGGCTGAGCAGTTCTGGTTCTTTTAGCCTCAGCTGCAGTACCTTAATCATCTTCACAGCCCTTTACTGGAATGGCTCCAGTGTTCTCTTCTTGTACTGGAGAGGCAGAACCTGGAGACAGTACTCTAGATAAGAACAAGAGCACATCCATCCATTTGATGCATTTGACACTTCTCCCAATTTTAGGTCATCTGCCAACCTGCATAAGGTACTCCCTGTCTCATCATCCAGGTCATTAATGAGGATGTGCGTATTGGTCACAACAGTGACCCCAGAGTTACACCACTAGGGACTGGCCTCCAGCTGGACTTTGTGCCACCAGTCATGATCCCCTCTTCTGCAACTGAATCTCACATAGCCTAGAGCCTGACTTGCAGAATTTACTTTATGCATCAGAGATTCACAATGCCTGAAAATGGCAATAGACTTTCTTTAGCTTTTGATACAAATCACTGTGTAAGAGCTAAAGATTATTTTTAGTCAGGTATTTTATCTCTTTTTATCAGTTATGAGGTGAAAATTACATTTCTCTATTTAAAAGCTTGTAATATATACATTTTTATCATAGGAGACCACTTCCTTGTTCAAAGTCTTATTCTTAACAGATATTAGTTTTCAAGAACTCAGATTTAATTTGGTCAGCGACTGGTGTTCAAATAAACCACATTTTCAATTATTTTTACCACAGAATTATGGAACAGTTGGGTGGGAAAAGATCTTAAGAATCATTTCGTTCCAACCCCCTTGCCATGGACAGGGACACTTTCCAGAAGACTAGGCTGCTCAAATCCCCATCCAACCTAGTCTTGAACACTCCCTGGGATGGGACAGCCACAATTGCTCTAGGCAAAAATGTTTTTATGCTATTAAAAAGAGTCCAAATTAAAAGATTGAAGCAATTCAACTCTTACAAGTAGTTTTGTATTGTAAAAAGTGGTTTCTTTTTTTGTTTAGGAAAAGTAGATTTTGAAACTGGTCTGACGAGATTTTAGAGCAAGTAACATCAACCTAATAACTTCTAGTGGTACTATAAGTCTGTTTTAAGCACACTTATAATCTATCAAACATAGAATGTCCTTTATTTTGTTAAAAATACAGTACAATAAAGGATAAGCATTTTCTGTGTAGAGCAAATTGAGACATGATAAAGAGTTAAGTATTCTGTAAATGTTTCTGGCACCCTATAAATCATCAGCTAAAGAAAATGCTGACAAATATCAACATCAATGCAGTATTGATCTACCAAATGCACTCCAGCCTCTCACTAAATAATTTTCCTTCAGCATACAAATTAAACAGATCAGAATGGAGAATCATTTCTTTGGCACTACTTATATTTCCAACAGATTTGCAGGGAGATTTGTAATTATTCTCTCCTGGTCTTCTACCATACTCAAATGACTTCATTTGAGATGACAGAAATCTCTGTAATGTCGCATTTCATGTGCTTTCATATGACAAATGTGAAAAGCATTCAATAATGTGCCACTTTGTGTGCATTCAGTGTGTGTTGTAAATTAGATAAACAATTAAGAATACTGAAAAATTGTAAATGCAATAATGTAATGCAAATTTCATACTAGATTTGCATATTGAATTTCATAATTTGGATTCTAATATAGCCTTTTATCAGTTTGGGTAGCATGGTTGATTTCACCTGGATTACCTATAGAAAGATGAGCCTCTGCAAATGGGTAATGTTACAGTATCTTTCAATAGGTGACATTTGAAAAAGAACCTCCAAAGACAGTGTCAAAATATGTAGTTTTTACCTAATAAACTACAGTTGAATGTTAAATGCAGACAATAATATTTTATTAGCGTTATCAGGACGTCCAAAGAGAGGTAATGAAGCAAGCACATAACTGTTTTGCTGCCCTTTCATAAAATTAATTGATTCTAGGAGTCAGGTTATTTCAATTTATTTTCTCCTATTTGATGGATTTCTTTGTTAATGTAATGATTTAGGTGTGCTCAACTTCTTCTACAATTCAGGTCCTTAAATTATTCATCAAGACAAAACAAACTCAAGCATGTAATCATCTAATTCTTGGGAAGAGTGGTTTAATCATTAAAACCTTAAAAATCCCACTTCTCCTTACCATTATTCTGGTTTGGGTTATTTAATTTTTTTTTTATTTAATTTTTGATTTTGGTGGCTTGCTTCTGGTTTTACGTTAAGGAAAAATGAAATAAGCTCAGTTTGATGTTAATTTTTTGCACCATTTTATGAAAAAGTCTATAAATGGAGGGAAAGTGGCGAGTCAGTATAACAGTAGGAAATAGTAATCATCATTTTAACTGCAGATTTGTCATTCAACTTGTAAAATAGTCTCCATGCAATAACAACTGGTATGAACAGTGTTTGCATTCCATACTTGAAAATGTACCCTTCATAATGATATTATCACCTGATAAAAACCGTATGAATACACTTTCCGTAAATATATATGTGTGTATGTATATGTACTTGTGTGTATGCATTTTTTCTAAGTAATAAATTAAATCAGTGCTTTTAGACTCTTTACCTGTCAGTAGCATGCTCCATCCTAACAATTAGTTATACCACATGGTTTAAGAGTTATCACCTATCATGAATTTCTCTAAGGACCCTTCTGTTCTGCAGAAGCTTTTCCTTCCTAGTGCTGCTGAATTGGTGACGCTAACTGCAGCCTCTGCAAGAATACGTATGCCACACCTGGCTGATGTACTGTTGACTGTGAGCTCAAAATCTGGAAATTTGCTCTGTCTGGCTGAAACCAGTCTGAATCTTACTGAATAAAAGTAGAGCACGCAGGCTAATGACCTCAGGTACAGAACAATAAAGGTTATTATGTATTCTCAGGCTGAGTAGAAGGAATGACTCATGAAAAATACTGCAGGCATTTGTTATATAAATAGATTTGTCTTGTTTAAAGGTTGTCAAGTTCCTCCCTCCGTTTCATTTTCATTTATGCTTTACAATCGTATTATATATTAATTATTGTATTTTGATCATGTAGCTTGTTAGATAATGCATGATCATTCCCTCTCAGATCTCAGCTGAAATGTTGAATGCACACTGAAGCACATGTCTACAGAGCAATTCCCTAGAATATGCTTTTGAAATTCAACACCAACGAACAACTTCTTAAGTCTAAGACTGCAGATCAGAATGTTTCCATAAAAAGGACTTCCACATATAAAGAACTTGTAATCTAGATGGTAACTCTCTCCTCCTTCCCACCCCTCCCCCCACCCCACCCTCCCCCATCGTTGTTTTACTTTTTTTTACATCAAAGGGAAAAAAAAAATAGCTTATTATACAAATCACATTAATTTATCTTGGGGATGACTTGTTATTAGCCAGTGACATTCTGTAGAAAGTTATTAAATAAGTTACAAAACTTGTAGCTTCCCATTAGCTGAGCCATCTGACCAGAGACATATTTAGGCTGATACACTGTAGACAGTAACATCTAGAACACAAAATCACTTCTGTTCTGCATGCCTACTGTATTGTGTTTCTTGTGACTGCATTTTAGGTTCATATCAGCTAAATTACTTCCCCACTTACAAAGTCCAACTGATACAGTCTATTTTCTCTACAGTTCATCAATACTCTTATTAAAAACCCAGGGGGAATTTTTCAAGAGTTACATGAAAACTGGTCACTCGGCTTAAGTGTCTGTGAAAACTGACTTGAACCCTGCCATGAGATTACCTAAAGGAGCCTAAAGCTCATCTCATTTAGGTCTAGGTTGTTCCTCTTCACACCACTGTAGAAATCTGTTGAAATTTAGGATAATTTGTGGTTACAAATGAGAAAAACATGGTGGCTTTGATTGCTGGGCAGCAGTGTGTACATTTTTTAACTTCTTAAAACTAAATTTGCTTATGCTGAGCTTGTTCAACATTGTCACATACTTGTGATTCAAAGCTAAGGAAAATTGTTCAGAAAGCTTGAGGTGGTTTAGGTGAACCAGCATTTGGAAAGAAGTAAAATTTTAGGATAAGAATGGAAAAACCTTGCAAATGACATGGCTGTGTAGAAAGATATCAGTTAGAATGACAGGTTTTTAGAAGTAAGTTTTCCAACAGAAAGACTTACAAAGAAAGACTTAAGCAAAGGATTTGTGCAAAGATTCACAATACAGTGTTGGTTGCTTTGGTTTTCATTGGTTATTATACTTAGGATATCAGCTTAGAATAACCAGGACTGTAGTCAGTTATTTGTACTTATTTGTACTTACTGTATTTGAACCTAATAGTAAGATAGTGCTAAAAATCCCCTTTACAATTTAGGTAGAAAGCAAAGAAGAAAGACTATAGAAAAAGGATAATGAAGACATTATCAAAGATGGGAAATATAAAAATTTAGCAATACTGATGGCAGCACACTTGCTTGACCAGTGCTGAGTAGTACCAAGATGTAGGTGAAAGTTAAAGGCAGATCTGAAGGAAGATTCTGTGACAGCTCTTTAATTGAGAACTCCCCCCTCTGTAGCTGTCACTGTCCTTGCATTAAACAAAACCATAACTAAACAACATAAGATTATTTAAAGAAGATGAAACTAAAGTAAAACTAAAATAAACAACAATAATCAATCCCCCCTGTCAAAAAAAAAAAAAAGCAGCCACCCACACCCACCACCCTCCACCCCCTATTCCTACAATTGTTTCATAAACTGTTTCATATCCTCATGAAAGTCCCTTAGCAATTGCAGCTCTCATATGTGGAGTATGAATCCATCTTGACACCTGCAGGTAATCAGTTTATGCCTTGAAGCATGATATTTGGGTTACCCTTATTATTTATTTTGGCATGCATAGCTACAAACATTGTTAGTGTTCATAAAATTAACCCACTTCTTTTTTAACACTCAACCAGGGTATTTGACTTCATGACTTCCTATGAGGGTGAATTTCACAGGTTGATTATATGCTGTGTAAAGGAGCATTTGGTTTTATTGGTTCTAAATTCACTCCTTTTTGATGGCAGAAAACTGGAGAGTAAAAAACCATTTCATCAGCAAAATCTGTTAGATTACCCAATGAAAACTAACTAGAACATTGTCATTGTTGCAGAAGGAAAGAAAAAGATCCCAAAGAAACCTAAATATGATGCTTTTATAGAACGCACATATGGAAAATATATGTATGGAATGACAAGGACATTAAAAAGATCTAAAATGGAGTAGAAGGAAATAATTAAATTATTTCTCTGAGTATATGGGGTAGAATTAGGATGTTGACCTATGTGGTATATTGTACAGGAAACTTAGTTAAAACCAGTCCAGGTTTACTTTAAAGGAAAGAATAGGGGCCAAAAACGCCTAATGGGATTAGTACAATATTGATCACAATCACATTAGCAATAGGGCTGAAACAAGATTAAGTGGAATCAAAGACTTTATGTTATAATAGACAAAAAATAGTAAAAGTACAAGATACTTTGAATTAAAATTAATAGAATCAAGTCAGCAAAAGTAAGTACCATAATGCATGTCCAAACCATGCAATGCTAATGGACTACTTTCAAAATTTCTATGTATGGCTTATATCTACTGTAATGAAAACAGACTAGCACAATGAGCAAGAAGAGTTACCAAAATAGGAAAAGTAAGGAAAAAATAAATAACTAAAGCTCTATAAATTAGGTTAAGCTGAATAAGTCAAGCTCAAACTCTAAAGGGAAAGAAAAAAAAAAATTATGAAATAACTGAACATGCATTTGTCAGGTATCATTTGCCACATGCAGCAAAGAATTCTTTCCCAAGGTCATAGATATTGTAACTAACCCAGCCTGAAAACGTTTGTCTTACTGCATATTAGGTAGCTACAAAATAGATTTATCTCTGAGCCAGTGACTTAACCTTTCTGTTTTAATAAACAGGAGAAATAGTTTTAGGCTCACCCGGCCTATTTCCCATAGCTACATTACGATACAGCAAACTGTACTGCAGAACTGCCTCTTTTTTTGTCCCTTACCAAATAACTACTCTGGAAAATGATGTCAGTGGTAGTAGACCTCTTGTAGCAAACACAGATGTGATAAATCTCATTCCCAAAGTCATGTCCAGGCTTCTAAAATAATCACCAGATCACTTTGGAACTTTTGAAAACATAGGCAATATATGATACTGGATGAATACTCTGCCAGGTGGTGACAATATAGAAGATTTTGCACAGTACTTCAGCACAGGACAAGCTACCCACATATTTTATTGTTCATTGCATGACACCTCCTGCACACATGGCAGTGCAGTAAAGATGAAGGACCACAGTCTAATAGGTGAACTGCAAACTACTCTTATTGTTGTCCTGGGTAGGTTGAGAGATAAGAAGGATCCCTCAGAGACCAAAATCCTTATGAAAATTCCAAAGGTGTTGCATTAACAACTATTTAACTTCTCAGAAATACTTATTCTTATGAGCAAAACTCTGGGCTATCATGGCTATTCCCTAACAAATGAGCTTGTTTCATGTAGTTCTAAAGCACAGCAAAGAGAGTTTGGTCTTGTAGATATGCCCTAATTTAGCAGAAATGACTGTCACAACAGAAATGCTTTGTTGCTTAAAGGTACTACAGACTTCTGAACCCTAATAGGCCAGAATATGGAAATCAAGAAAACCAGGGGATACAGAAGTCTGCTGAATAAATTAAATAAATAATTTAGAAGAAGCTTGAAAAACTAAGTGAAAATATAGAAAGCCAAAAAGATGATTGTTGTATGGCAAACCTTCACAAAGGTCTAAAGACGTATCAATGTTCATACCCGTGGCTTGTGAAGGGCAGACTTCCACAACAACCTGATGGATGAAGATTCAAGTGTTTGGTAAGCAATGGTCAAAATATGTATGTTCACATAAAAAAAAAAGAGGATAAAGGAATGAATATTAATGAGAAAAAAATGTGGTTTCTCAAGATGAACATTAGCATTTTCTCCAGCTTTCTTCACAATTTTGAAAACTGTTAGTACCACAAAGCAGTCTGTAACATCTATTTATAGAGAAGGTGGTTGTATTTTAATTTTTTAGTTAAAACACTGAAAGTAGCAGCAATGTGAAGGCATGTATGTCAAAACAGTTCTTTGCGAACTCAAAAAAATACACTGATTCTTTAGTGGCATTGAACTTTATGATTGATATCATAAAGTAAGATAAATCATAAACTAATGATTTTGGCACCCAACAGGTCTTAAACAGATCCCTCAATAGTGTGAGCATGTGTGGCATTTTGTTCAACAACAGCTGATGCTGATAATCAGCATAAAACAAGGAGATAGTTCTCATTGTTCTCATGATTGGTTTTGTTGTTTGTTGGTTGGTTTTGTTTTGGTTTGGTTTGGTTTTAACTTGAAAGTTTTTCTCTTTACTTGGCATTGATTCTTCATTTTGTTTCATAAAGATGTTTTCCTCATTTTTTTCCAGGTTCCCTGCCATTAATGTTTTAGTGCTGATGTAGCTATGGCAGGTAGCATCTCTCCTCTTTGAAGGTCTCCTACTCTCTTGCATTGTTTTCTTCAGGAAGCACTATCCGGCAAAGAAATCAAAGTAAGTTTTCCAACTTTGTGCGATCTATTTAAGTTAGGAATAATAGTGATTTAGTACTACCTGAAGGCAGATCTGCCTCTGACTTCTGGATATATGGCAAAGCCTGAGCTGTTTAAAGGCTGTTTTGTTTTTTTTTTTTTCTAGCTAAATAAGAACACCTGATATGGTAACGGTGCAGACCAGCAGCTTAGTAAAAAGCAGTTTTAAAATAAAATTGGTGTGTATTAAATCCACCAATATTTTAGCCTAATTTCTCTATTTATGCAGTACTAAATCATAGTAAATAGGCAAAATATCCAGACAAGTTGAATAATATTACAGAGTATCAGAAGATAGCGTAATGGTCTGCTACACAATAGTAACAATGCATCCATCTTCATTATAAATTGTTCTTCTGTCTGTCCATTCATAAGGCCTTTTGTTCAATTCTGACATAAAGAGAAAACCAGAAGGAACTAGGAGAAAAAATGTTCAAGTAATTTGATTGAAGAAATTTTAAAAACATCACACTGACTGGTTTGGACAAGTTTGTAGAAGAAAAATGAATGTAACAAAAACTTAGGAAGGCATTAACTTTTGGGGAGCAGAAGAGTTTGCTTTCCTTCTCCACTCCATTTTCCTATAGTTTTTGTTTTTGTTTTTGCTTTTTTAATTTTGCCATCAAGAAAGGATAAGTAATAATGGAAAAGCAATGACTGAAGAAAAACCTCCAAACAAATAAGTATTTTCATTTCATCACGTTATTTTCAGCAAAAACATATTACGAAAGATTTTTTTTGGCAAACAAAATTTAACCTGAAAAGCTGGTTAACCAGCTCTAATATACTTTTACTTTGCCAAATTATTTTGTGCCAGTCACTTTTAATTTTTACTGAGAGTGTTTGGTAATTGCTGTTCATTAAGTTATGGTGCCACCAGATTTTTTTGTATGTAATTGTAAAATTTTAAGTTTGTATTTGTGGAATTTTGTCCTTTTAATGATTCTTACTTCTGTTACAACCCTGGATGTGACCAACCTAGTAGCATACATATTAGCTCATCAGAAAAAAAATGGCTTAGACAGTATTGATTTGAGCTCTCGCAATGCCTTTTGGAGTGAAAGAATAATTGCACCCTGTTCTTCCAGAAATCATTACATGTAATTCCTGATTGCTTTTTTCTGAAAATGTAAACTAGCAAAAACTTATTGACTATGCATGTACTTTTCCCTGTATATAAAGGATAAATCTGAGCTCCTGGAATCAGAAGTAAAATAAGTTCTGGAAAAAAGAGTGTCCCACATTAAATTGTGTATAGTATCTAGTAAAATTAACTCCAAAGAACTAAGTATATAATGGAAAACCAAGAAATATTAACTTCTTTCCCAAAGATTGATTCAGAGTTGCCTCACAGAAGACAGTGCAAACATTCTTGAAATAAATCAAAAAATATTCTAATTTTGTTACATTTCAATTCTAACAATGCATTTACACATTCCATATCTCCTTGACAGCAGTTCTGAGCATCAATACTTTTCTTTCCCTTCTACAAGAAAACACTATATTTTTAGCCCAGAGGTTAAAAAACAGGTGGTAACATGACACAGAATTAATACAAGTCAAATACAAGTCAACAGTGTATATTGTTTATTTAATTAATTAACATTTTTGACTCACAAATCAAAATCTTCTGAAGTGAGACAATAATGCAAATAAATTAGCATGAACGGCAGGAGTCCCTAAGTTGCCAACTCTAAAGTGTTGATTGCAGGCAAAAAATAGTGATAGACATTTAGATGACTTTGGAAAATGGCTTTGGATACACAAAAGATTTTAAAAGTGTAGATATGGAGTTTTTTTAAATAAGACTATAATTTTATTAGAAAATTTCTTTTTATTGTACAGAAAAAAATTAGAATAACATATTGAAAGTGAAAATAAGCTTTATGTTTTCCCCTTATGAGAAAACAAGACCACACTGTCATCTTTACTGTAACACCTATAGGCAGAAAATGCTGTTAGTAAACTGTGTAAAATCAAAATCACACTTTTCTTTGTGTAAATTGTGTTTCTTCCTGTAATGAACCATCAGCACAGCACCAATTTAATTTGCTTTCCAAATACATTCTAATGGGGAAACTCAAAACTAATAAGAATGGTCTGAGGGTTCCCTTCCTTCACATATCAGATAAATGCACATTTGCAAAACAGAAGCTACAGTTTAATTATATACTTAAGAGGCAGCAGGTAGGAAGTGCAAAGACAATGGGCCAAACTGTCCCCAAGTTGCCCAGTTTCCTAACAGCAATGACTCAAAATCTGGTAAATGGTTTACCAGCAGGTAGATATTGCTTCCAGTGAGGTTTGGGGAGATGAAGGAGCAGCCCCTTTGCATGGGTTTGTTACAGTTTCCCAATACGCCTGGCTACAGCCCATTCAAAATACTGAACAATAAACCTATCAAGCCATGAATTTTGCAGTGCATAATACAAATCAAGTTAGAGATGGATTTAATTGCACATTCATTTCAAGCTAAATAATTTCTGCTTTAAATAATTAATGAATCAAGCCATTTAAATAGACAGAATAAAATCATGCCATTAAATTACAACTTCAGTATTTAATTTAATAGAATATTCTGACAAAACCAATTTAAAATAAATATATATCACTCACCTTTGCAGGCTGAATTACTTTCTTGAAGTTAATTTAGATATATGTTCATGAATTCACTATAATTTCCCTCATTTTTTTTAATTCAACTTTACAAATGATTTAACATTGCAAAGAAAGAAGTTTATGAACTGGTGCAAGAGATCAGGTTGTTGATTCCAGATGATTTACTACTAAGTGCTTATAAAGTGCTGGAAGAAGTAAAGATGAACTCTAGTGGCTCCCAAAGCAAAAATAACTTTTATGAAGGTGAACACGAGTCACAGGATTTGGAAAAGAAGCAAACAGAATTATGTGCCCCCACCTACTGAAAGTAATTTAACCAATTTTCAACACTTAGTACATTTCAGAAGCATATTTTTAGAGGACTTTCTCCTGAGACACCTGTCTAAGCTTTCCCTGTTGCAAAGCTGAACTAGAATCATTAAGCCACTGTAACATTCTTGTTACAGAAAATGTGTCAGGAAAGGGAACATTTAACCTTTAAGGAAAACATACTTTTACAAAAGCAGAAGGTTTTCATACAGGGAGTGTATGAGGTACCATGACAGTGGACCAACGAAGTGAGAAACCTTATTTTCCTTCACACCTAGGTAACAGATTAACTATTGCAAATGAAACAGAAGACTCAATTATTAAATTCTAGTAGAAATACTTATCCAATATAAATTGAGTATAGGTCAAGCACCCTGGTTTAATACCCTCAAGAAGTAACTCAAGCCAAAGGAAAGAGAGGAAATGGCAACAAACTGTGGAGTGAGTTCAACACCATTACACACACAAGCATCAAAACGTGTGAATAGTCCATTGCCAGTGAAAACAGGAACAGCTCTTGCTGTGGTTAATATCAGAGTGAAAGTACAGTCAGGGTTGTGTGGAAAGAATGAGCCTATCAAAAAAGCCCTTGGAATATGAAGATGTGTCCAGTTCTAAGGAAATAAGGATACATTTCTTGTACCTTTGGCCCTGCTTCTAGTTTCCTTTTAATGTTATTGCTCATATACAAAATTATAGGAAAATAGTGTAAGAGAAGATGGGATATTACATATTTTCTCATTTTGTTATTTTACTAGTCTTTTATAGAAAAATAATTTCACTAGTAATTTCATAGTAATTTCACTGGTCTCACATAGCTATTCTTTTTTTTTTTTTTTTTTTTTTT